>SMSQ01019074.1:0-12856 GCA_019453375.1 Ctenoplectra terminalis | reverse complement strand
GTTGTTACACGAAAGAAAGGTTTATAAGTGTTCTATTGTACTAATAATGAATACTAATTTTGCACAGATCGGAATTTTTATCGCGTACAGTGACTATTCTCGATGGATAAGCACCGGTCAACATAACTTTAGACTGCTATCCGCGTATTTTTGTCTTAAAAAGACAATGAGAAAATTGTAACATAGCTCTACATCGAAAATTAATTGCAACTACAATAGTATAGAAAATAATATAGAAAATTAATACTATAATAGTATAGAAAATAGTGTGGAAAATTAATGCTATAATAGTGTAGAAAATAGTATAGAAAATAGTGTAAAAAATTAATGCTATAATAGTGTAGAAAATAGTATAGAAAATTAATGCTATAACAGTATAGAAAATAATATGGAAAATTAATACTACGATTGCATAGAAAATAGTATGGGAAATTAATAGTATAATAGTATACAAAATAGTATAGAAAATTAATGCTACAATAATATAGAAAATTAATACTACAATAGTATAAAAAATAGTATGGAAAATTACTATTACAATAATAAAGAAAATAATATAGAAAATTAATATTACAATAGTATTGTAAGTTTTGCATTCGTCTTCTTAGTTTTAAGTAACTTTAAACAGAGAATTAAGCCCGTATATTAATTTATCCGGTATATTTGTACATATTTATATATTATTAATAAATTAAGAGCAACTACACTGAAATAAATTAAGATAGATCAAAGTAGAATATAAACTTTCCGTTCGTTTCTTTAGTTTTAAATAATTTCAAGTATAAAGTCACATAAAACATCATTGATAACATCCTCATAATCAAAACCTTTGTTAATTACTACTTCGTAACAACAAAAGACTGCATGTATTATATTTTTATACATTTATGGAAAATTTAGAAGCAATGTTACAATTTAAAAGCACGTAACAAATCAAAATTTATAAATAAACCAAAAATATAATTCTCATTATACTATCTAATGAATATAACAATAGCTATATGAATAATAGCTAATCAATATAACGAATATTATTAAAATATGAATTTACATCAAAATTCATAGTCTAATTGCAAAACCTTTCTGCAAAAACCGAGTAAATCTACATTTTAACAAAATTATACCCTTTAAAATATAATATATACCTACGCATCCAAAATTATTTTATTCAATATTCCACAAATCAAAAAATCTGCACCAACACTCTTTCTATAAATATTACAAACTTTATAAAAAATACCTTTCGAGAAACTATCTATCGTTAATAATCCCAAATTCCACTTTTCCACTCTGATATAAGAAATTCACACGCGATGACACTAGCTGCAACGTCCGCGGCCGAATGAAATATCTCTGAAACCTCCCGAAAGATGTCGCTCGCTACAACAATTTCCTGTTGGACGTTTCGAACGTAACAACCATGCCGGATGTTAAAAAATATATCACAAACGAATAATTATAATTATAGCCTCGAAGGTAACGTCTTCGTTTAATTATACTTAAAAATTGAATTCCCGTATAAAATGATTAAACGTAACAAGATATTCTCACTTAGGCAGAATTGTATTCGTAACAGTAAGTGCAGCATGTCCTTCGGCTATCTGATCGATTATTCCGTTACGAAAAAAAAGACGGTTAAGGAGGAAGGAAAAAAAAGGTTTACGTCCTTCTGTCACGACACGGAAACCACGGTTCAAATCCTCAAGGTAAGTCGTTGACGTTACTGCACGATGCGTGTATGAATCCTGAGGCGGATTCCTATCGTTAACGATTGGAAAAAAAAAAAAAAAAAAAAGAAAAAGGATAAATAAACGCATACACGCATCTTTCTTGATTGCGATCAAGGCTTCGAAAAGTCCTCGTCGATCGTTTCTCAGAAATACGAATATCGAATGCTTTATGAGACGCTTCTTTGCTTCTAGCGGGGATAGGTAAAATATTTATCGATATAAATGATAGAGAGTAAATAAGAATATGTTAATTATGATAATTTTCTTTTATTGTGAATTAAGATAATAATGTTGAATGGTAATATTTAATGGTCATTAATAATAATTGAAATGATACTAAATGTCTAATAACGGTGAATACATATTGTTATTTATTGAATGATTACTAGATTTTGTTATTTCATAAGTGATGTCTTTATTTTGGGTTGTATTTAATTTATTGAAACCATATTACTTTTTTAACGTGTTTCGAAAGATGCATGAGAGTATTATTAATTGTAATAATATGTAATAATATGATATGTAAGATTATTATTGATACAGTAATATCAATAATATTAATATTAATACCGATATATGTGTTATTATTGTATTGTTAGTATTAATATTATTGTTAATGAAACTAATTAATTAATAATATCGTAATATAATAATATAATTACTAATTAAGTAATGAAACTAAAGTTTAGCTTTTCTGTTATCTCTTTTGTATCTGAATTCAGTTGTATCTCACTTTTGGAAATTTTATATTGCAACGTTAAATTAAAAAAATGAATAATTTAATTTTGATTTATAGAAATGATATGGAAATGATAGTGTAAAAATTTTGAAAGATACCGTTGATATTTCTTAACTTTTAAAATGTCTGAATTACACGCGTCGTGAATATTTTTAATTATATTTGCTGGATTTTTTTACTCGAATTTGTGCAACACACAGTGTTGCAATTAGTGTTCCACTTCCACTCACTTTTTTAATTTTTGTTTAAATAATGGATAATGCTTTTCGTGTATTTGATATTTAAAATTAATTGTATTGAAAAAGAAACGCTCTTTCAAAGATATATTGATAGATGTGTAGAAATATATTTGTTCAATAAATAAAGTAATAATGTTACGACATTACTTATGAAACATTAATATTTTGTTCGAAGGAATTTTAATATTAAGCTTACGTGGAAAACTTTTTAATGGTTCGCAGAATATGTACGTTCGACGTACTTGTGCTTTAGCGAGCAAATGCACGCACTTTAGCATGGTTGAACGCGTTCGACATCGCACGTCGTAATTATTGTCGCGCTAATGATGGTCGCTCCTTCCCTCGTTAGAAATTCAAATGGTTTAGCACGTTGACATTTTTCTAAACGAACCTTACATAAGGTGTTTAGAAAATGTTCTTTTCGATTCATTTGAATAACGCGAGTTAGGATAATTACAGGATATTCTTGACATCGTTTTAACAAGTAAATTATCTTTTTATGTTTTCAAAATATTCTGTTTAAGCAATTGTGCCTTAAAAATTACCAGCTATATATTCGGTCGATTAATTTTCTTATTTTTCTTCCATGATAAATTCATGGTAATAATACTGTAATAATATTAACGCTAATAATGCAATAGTATTATTAAAATTAATATTAATATCGTTGCATGTAATTCTATATTATTATTAGTGTTAATATTATTATCACAGTATACGTAATAAAAATAGTATTACATATAATGGTATTAATATTAATATTATTAGTATTATTGTATTAATATTAATATTATTGGTATTATTGTATTAATATTAATATTATATATTATTATAATTAATAGTATTATTAATATTAATACCTTTGCATGTAATACTATATTATTATTAGTGTTAATATTATTATCACAGTATATTTAATAACAATAATATTACATATAATGGTATTAATATTAATGTTATTAATATTACTGTATTTATAATAATATTATATATTATTATAATTAATAATATTATTAATATTAATATTAATACCATTGTATGTGATGCTATTGTATTATTAGTGTTAATATTATTATTACGGTTTTATTACCATGGACTTATTATAGAAGAAAAATATTAATATTAATATTAATATTATTAATATCTTTCTATTAATAATAATATCATTGCTAATATTATTAACAGAATATTATTTATAATACTATAGTACTTTATCCTTGATACATATTAGATACTTTCATACTAATTATTAAACAAAATCTCTTCTAATTCTAAATTAAAACTATTCCCATAACAAATCACGAATTCAGTTTCTTCACATATTTAATCCAGACCGTTTGTAAAATAAATGATAAAAAAGATCCCAATTTTTTAGGATCTTTTCACTCCCACTACTTTCACGCTACTCCCTTACTATAATTTCTTCCAATTTTTTTCTACTTAAACCTCTTTCCTAGATAAACTACAGATTCATTTTCATCAATTCTCTTCCCTCGAGCATTTTTCTAACAAACGACAGGCAAGATTTCTCGAAAGTTTTGAGTCAGACCACTTCCATAATCATAAACGCAAATGTAAACGACATTTTCCTTAAACGATCACGCGAGACGTTCATTGCGTTTTACACTCGATACACACGTGTATTATGCGTACTTACATACGCGGTTCTTACGCGGATATACGCGCGTACAGGCGGCGCGTTTAAATTCAAACCGCTCAATGGCCAATAAAAGTTTATTCCTACACGCGTGGCAATGAAAATTTATCGCATGGCTGTGATATCATGCGAAACGAAACGCAGGTGCGCCGGATCGTTGCCGCGAATTCACTTGCGGTTTCTACAAAAACATAGAAATGCGTGCCCCTTTCACGCCGTACCGTCGGTTTAAACCGTGTTCCTCAGCTTTTTTACGCGACAACGATATTTTCGACGTCGTTGCATAACTATTGCATTCCTATAATCGTTCTATTCTTAACTTCCTTCGGAAACGTTTCTTTCTTAAGTTAAAAAAAAAAAAAAAAAAAGAAAAAATCATCTAATTTATTATTCACTCCTATTTCATTCGAGTCTGTTTGACCAAACCGGGTTTCTTTACTCACACTTTTCCACGTTCGAGAAAAATTTATGTACAGTTGGTCGTAGAAGTATCTGGCCATCTTTGATTTTTAAATATAATTCCTTTTTTATATGCATTTTTGCTTGATTAAATAATTTTATACATTCAATCGTGATCAAACATAGATTTAGATTTATTTCTTTATTATGATACTACTACTATCTTTATTATAATACTATTTCCATCTTTATTATTAAATGATTAAAAGTGGTTTGTAATTTTTCATATAAATTCTATTAATTAAAAGCGATCCATTTTTACGGATTTTCGGTGATTTTCTGGAAAAAATATGAAGAAAGAATTTATTTCCCTTGCATCGCATATTTTTTTATTTAATATCTAGTATATTGGTAGTTGGGTTATTACCTAAGATAACCGGATACTTTTGAGATAAATTGTACATAAAAAATGTGTTACTTTAACTTCAGAAATTCGTAATTAAATATTTAATATTATTTGTAGAAATTATAGAGATGGAAAAGAATTTATAATTTTTATACGAGAGCGTGTCATCGTCTGGAAGTAAAATTATTAAACGATATCATTGTTTTGATATTAAATTTTCATTAATTATTGCGTATCATGAAAGTAGCAGAATTACGAGTTCCTTTGAGAAAGCACATCGCTATTAATAATATAATTTCACAACGCGAAGTTTCCTCGAAAAGCCACGAACGGAAATTACGCTTTGCAAGTACTGTTATCGTGTCCTGAGAAAAAAATGACCACTGATAAGAACACACGTGTTCGAAAGACGAAACGATCGCTCCCTCGAGTAGTGTTAACGCCGTACAATCGAGTAATGTCGCCTTTGTGAGTACAGAAGCACCTAAAATCACCAACGTATATCAAAACTTGTGGAAAAACAATGTCTCGAGACTTTCGTCATATTTTTTCACAAATTTTCGAACCAACGATGATAACTATACCGCGGATTTTTATGGATTTATGTATAATTTGATGTCACAAAAATACACAGAATGCACATAAGCTAAAATATACAAATAATATTATCACATTATAATATACACGTAATGTTTAGTGAATAATTAAAATTACCTATCTAGCTTATATTTTTTTATTACATTCATAGAAATATAAAATGATATAAATCTATATAAAAATTGGTGATCTAATAATAATATAAAATAAAATAAAATCTATGAAATTGTGAAGAATTAATAAATATTCAAGCTCGTTAAAAATAGTTGAAAAATATATTTACAGAAACATACTTTCATATCTGGCTAATATATTTTTTTAAATTACATTCATAGAAATATAAAATTATATAAATCTATATAAAAATTGGTGATCTAATAATAATATAAAATAAAATAAAATCTATGAAATTGTGAAGAATTGATAAACATTCAAGCTCGTTAAAAATAGTTGAAAAATATTTTTACAGAAACATACTTTCATATCTGGCTAATATATTTTTTTAAATTACATTCATAGAAATATAAAATTATATAAATCTATATAAAAATTGGTGATCTAATAATAATATAAAATAAAATAAAATCTATGAAATTGTGAAGAATTGATAAACATTCAAGCTCGTTAAAAATTGTTGAAAAATATATTTACAGAAACATACTTTCATATCTAGCAAATATATTTTTTTTAATTACCTTCATAGAAATATAAATTTACATAAAAATCTGCGATCTGATAATAATATAAAACACCCTAAAAGTAAAATAAATTAAAAATAATATAAAATAAATGAAGAATTAATAAATATTAAAGCTCGTTGAAAAACGTTGAAACACACGTTTATAGAAATATATAATCATAGGATTATAATTATCCTAATGTTTATTGATATTAATAATAATACATAGAGGATTTAATCGTAGCTTCTTGTTTTCGTCTTATTACTTGGAAATTAATAATTTTTTCACGAGCCACTATAAATAACTCGAAGCACGTTATATGGTTCCGATGTAGGTTTACGAGCGTGGTTTAGTATGCAGTTGCATTCGATTTAAATCGAAAATCAATCCTCGTGTATCGTTGTCGTTTTGTTGACGAGGCACGTCCCAATGCTGCGCGATGCTTGCAACCGACTCTTTGCAATTTAATTACCGAGCAATAAAACCAAAAGATTAATGATTTTAATAACGGCCAATTGGCTGCAGGAAAAATAAATTAAACGATAGGTTCATGGACAAGCGTGTAAAATGCACGAATCTGTGTCGATTGAATGCGAACTATTTCTCGGTAATACGTTGCTAAAGTTTTCAATATGTTAATAAATTATAGATTGCGGATTTCTATTCATATTCATGTTTTCTTATGAATATAATTTAAAAAGTACAGTATACAATATATAATTGCCTTTTATTAACTAAATATTAGTTCATTTATATATTTTTGCTCATCATATGCATTGTTTGTATATCTCTGCCACTAAATTTTCCATAAATGCATAAAAATCTGCGGTATTACCTGAAGTATTTTTAATTAATGCAAACCGTGGAAAAAAGAATAAAAAAAAATACATATAAATACTTTGATGCGGCAATATTTTTACAAAGACTTGTATTAACGCTAAAACTACCGACGATTAAAGTATACATATTTGTACTAAAAAAAATGACAATAATAAATATTTGAAAGAATATGTAACGCGTATAAAAACAAACCTTTAACCGTGCATTTTATTAAAATTTTATTAAAATCACAAAATATATTAAAAATTGGACTGTTAGAAATTTGTAAAATATTTATGTGAAATTAGGAACTGGTCATTTGACCGCTTTGGTAGATTTTAGTGTTAATAAATTTCCCTTCCATCGTTTACTTACTCGTTGAAAATAAGACAAGAATAAATATTGAATTTCTTCGATACTTTTTCGAATAATTAAAAAATTATTTTACATTCAACAAACATACAACGATGATAGCTAGAAATGGAAAAATTTACTCGAATGTCTTCAGAATACTTGCATCGTACGATTCCAGAACCTTGTAGGATCAGGTACATTAGTACTCAATTATCTAGCCTTATCTACCGAGCTTACACGCTATCATCTCGGCCTCATCTTTTAATTTCTTCTTTGTCTAGAAGTATTATCGGGCCATCAGTACGGTGTTTGAGCAACGAAACGATTTTAATGTTCAAATATGAATACAAAGTTCCACCGAGAAAATATCGATTAATCGTACGTAAATAAGAGTTAATGATAAGACAGTAACAACTATCTGGAAATACCGAAAAGTGACAAACAAAAATATTGAAGCTCGTAAAAATTCCATCGCTTGTAACGCGAAAGATTCATTATATAAATTTTATGGATTTAAATTACTTTTTATAATTGTTTATTATTTTAGTCAGTAGATTCCTTGTTTAACCACTGTTCTATCAACCTCTTTGCGCTCCTAAACTTTTTTAAGCTTCGGAGGACTGTTACGAAAACTTAACCCTCTGTGGTCCGAATTTTGTTCGTTTATCAGAGAAAAAAAGAAGAACTGCGATTGGTTTACTCGTTTCTTACTTTGATTTTGAAATTTTTGGACCAATAATTTCTACGGATAGATTATGGTATCGTTACAGTAGTACAGTAACAAATTTTAATAATACAGTGATTAATAAATAAGATAAATATTTTTAAATGTAAATACATCAGTATGTAACTCTTAAGTAACATGGCGCCATAGAGGGTTAAAGCGTTTTAAAAAGAAGAAGAATAGAAGAAGAAATATAAATGTGTACGATTTTTATTTATTTCGTTCATTTGCTTTATTTTAAAAGAGAACGTGAAAACCTCTAGACAGTAATTACTATAATGTCAATTAGAAGTTAAACAAATTTTCTATTTAATCTTTATTTATTAATAATATACAACCATCGGCTAAAAATTTGGAACCACTTTTTAATTAACCTGAAAAACTCTGGACAGTAATTATTGTAATGTCAATTTGAATTTAAACAAATTTTCTATTTAATCTTTATTTATTAATAATATACAATCATCGGCCAAAAATTTGGAACCACTTTTTAATTAACGTGAAAACCTCTGGACAGTAATTATTGTAATGTTAATTTGAATTTAAACAAATTTTCTATTTAATCTCTATTTTTTAAGAATATACAACCATCGGCCAAAAATTTGGAACCTTCGTTAATTTTTTTTACACATTCGCAACTTATAATATCTACTGTAAATATTAATAGAAATTTCGTGTAGTCTGATAAATTCTCGACTGAAAAGTTTCCTAAAGTGTTACGATTTTAAACTCCTGTTTTCAAAGATAAAATATACCTCTTTAATCTCGTAAACCTTGACTACCGCTGTTGTAATGAATAAATGTTCCAACTAGAAAATTCCTGCGTTCCTAGAAATAAATGTAATGTGATAGCGCCAAATTTTCAGGCCAGCAGTGTATTTAATAATAAAGCTATTATTTATTTGTATTGCAAGATATGAAAAACTGACATAACACGAATGAAATTTAGAAGGAAACGTATATTTTTAAAAAATAATAGTTGGAGCGAAATAAGGATAATTAACAAAATGGTGACAGAATTTTGTGAGGACTTAAAAAATGGGCATTTCGTAACAGGTAGTGATGCAACAGGTACGTAATCAGAAACGTTTCTAATTGTGTTGGATACTTGAAAACGTAAGATAAAGAAGATAGAGATTTTTAATAGAATTATCGATATAGAGGCGAGGACGTACTACATATTATTGAAATGACATTAACCACCCGATTCGTACTCAATTATCGGTACAAGCATCGAAATACATTAATTCATTTTTATCCTCTTAATGATTGTTATCAATCGCACCTGGGCGATAATCGAAAAGCATTCGATTATTTTTGTTCGGTGTTGGACACGTGCTGATAAATGGTATCAACACTTACCCGAGTGCACATGTACCTAACGATTTCGTAAAAATAATTCTCTAGAGTACGACCTCGTTAGAAATTATCAAAAACTGATTACGGGTACAAAAATGGTAGCTATACAAATATATTAATTCTGAGTTACATCCAATGCAACGAATTAAATATTTGTGGTATATAGGATTACTGGACAGTCTGAAATTGAATACAAATCAAAAACAAAAATTTCCTAAACAATTTTCGTCAATTATACCTCATACAAAAATTATTCAGTCGTATTCAATGCAACAAATTAAATATTTAAGACACAGAAAATCACTGGACAGTCTGGAATTGAATACAAATTAGAAATAAAAATTTTCTAAACAGTTTCCGTCAATTATTCGTCATGCAAAAATTATTCAGTCGTACTCAATGCAACGAATTAAATATTGAGGTAAACAAAAAAATCAATGGCCTATCGAGAATTTGTCACAAATAACAAATAAAAATTCTCTATGCGTGCTTCTAATTTTCGAAAATTCAACACAGATCAAAAATTTAGATCTCTTAAATTGTTTACAATTTTTTATTCGCAATCGATGCAATATTATTTTGTAAATCTCTTTTTAATTAATCTAGGAATATAAGGAACCGAGAATCATAGTGGTATAAGTCTAAAGAAAATTTAACTACGTTATAATTTCATATGCCAACATTTTTTATTCTATATTACTATAGAATTTTATTTATTTATTTATTTTTTTTTTTTTCTTTTCTGTCTACGTAACTATAATTCTCAACCTCTGACATTTGAATCGCACAGAAATGTGCGTCAAAAGTTAAACGAATTTCCATCTTAAGTTTTAAGTACACTTATTGTAAAGCACGATTAAGATATCACGTCGACCCAGTATGCAAATCCAAGTCACTGTCCCACAAATCTTATAAGCGTACTGTTATCGTTCTTGTTAAACACGTGACAATCCTATGCCTACAGTAAATTAAATCGACCGAACGGTCGTGTCAAGCGGGTATCGAAAAATTGATCAAATATTGTGTTTTCGACACGTTGTCACGTGAAGCGATATAATTATACGCTACTACGCGCCTTTAATGATGTCGTTTATCACTATCTAACCGTAATTTTAATAACAATTCTTCTTAATTCATTAAATAGTTCATCGATATATCGTACGCATATCCATGTTTAGTATCTATGTTTTAAAAAATCTCTTTCATCTAGTTATCACCGTTCTATTAAATTTCATTACTGTATTACGTATATCCATGTATAGTATCTATGTTTTAAAAAATTTCTTTCATCTAGTTATCACCGTTCTATTAAATGTCATTACTGTATTACGTATATCTATGTTTAGTATCTATGTTTTAAAAAATTTCTTTCATCCAGTTATCACCGTTCTGTTAAATTTCATTACTGTATTACCGTATCAATTACTGTATTACGTATATCTATATTTAGTATCTATGTTTTAAAAAATTTCTTTTATCTAGTTATCACCGTTCTATTAAATTTGATTACTGTATTACGTATATCCATGTTTAGTATCTATGTTTTAAAAAATTTCTTTTATCTAGTTATCACCGTTCTATTAAATTTGATTACTGTATTACGTATATCCATGTTTAGTATCTATGTTTTAAAAAATCTCTTTCATCTAGTTATCACCGTTCTATTAAATTTCATTACTGTATTACGTATATCCATGTTTAGTATCTATGTTTTAAAAAATTTCTTTCATCTAGTTATCACCGTTCTATTAAATTTGATTACTGTATTACGTATATCTATGTTTAGTATCTATGTTTTAAAAAATTTCTTTCATCTAGTTATCACCGTTCTATTAAATTTGATTACTGTATCACCGTAGCGACACCACGATCCATCCATAACAATTATTATTTTACAAAATTATCGAATCTAAACGAAGAACTATAAGCAATCGCAATTTTTTCTCCAATAAGCAAACAAAATTCAGGCTACAGAGGGTTAAGGGGACGTTCCACCGCTGGTCCACATTTTTTGCCATAACTGGAGTCGGTCGCTCGGAGTGTTAAATTTTATTCCAAGTGCCATATAAACAACATGAACCACCTGCAAATTCGATCGTTACTCAAATAATATTATTTTCGAAACCCGATACGACGTAGGTACTTAACAGGTATAATAAATGTAAGGACGCGCGATTTGCATAACGACCTCACCTAAAGTCACGGTCGTCGTGCAGCAAATCTTATAAATATCATGTGGAAAAGGTCAGACATCGGGATAGTCGTGAACAATCGTGTTGCATTGCTCGACAATGCTGTGGACAATGGGTGTAAAGGTAGAAAGTGAAGGCATTCGTTGGTCGCAATCTGCTACCCGAATCATTATGCCTGGATAAACCGCTTACATCATAATCAGCCTCTCATTATACCTCCCCTATTACTCATTTCGCTTCTTGCGCTTTCGCGATGCATATTCATGAACGACCTTTTATGGCCAGCACCCGCGTGTTTTGTTTCCTCTTTCGTTTCAAGGTTCGAAAACGATCTTTCTGTCGTATGAACAGAGCTTGTGAATTTCGAGTAGGGTGGGTCGTGGCGAATCGAATCATTTTATGTTTGATCGTGGAAAACGGACATCTGAAATTTAGAGAGTTAAATTATTGTCATAAATAAGCATAACTCTTCAGAGAGTTTGCTTATTGTTATAAATAAGCATAACTCTTCAGAGAGTTAGCTTATTATTATAAGTTCGTAATTAATACCTATTTGATTTTAACACTGATAATAAGAAATTATTTTAGACTTAAGAATCTTTGTTTTGAACTGTTATTTTGATCCGATTCGCCTCGATCTGCTCTATGTACGTTTTCATAAACTGTGGTAGTTTGTGTAAGAGTGTTTCGTGAAAGAGATTATTTTATAAGGAAAAATGAAAATAGATTTTTTACATGTTTGACTTTGCTTTTGAGGAAATTGAGCTTGAAAATTGATTAAATACCAGGTGTATCTAAATTATTTTCACTTGACGAATTTTGTTGTACATCATCTATTTTAATGGTGTATGAATTAAGGAAAAAGTGTGTATTTTGACTTGGTGTGTTGTGATTAATTATTGAATGTAATAAATGCATTGAATGTAATATATGAATATAGTAAATAAATTCGGGTGTTTTA
>SMSQ01019073.1:381849-418196 GCA_019453375.1 Ctenoplectra terminalis | reverse complement strand
GAAACTATTACCGATCATTCGGTGCGAAACTTTTTTAATTAAACCTATACCGGATCGATCGATCGCGAGAGGATTGGACGCGGGAAAAGGTGGGATTACTCGGGAAATTTAATTTTCCAAAGAACCGATAAAATCCGGTTAAGAAGGGAGCGTAGGAAATTTCGGACGAGGTGGCTACGAATTCGGTGGGAGGGGTATAAATTGCGCGAGCTGAACGTAAAAACTGTGCTGGTAGCTGAAAGAAATTTTTTATGAAAAACGATTCAACCGTGTTGCCTTAATTTTTTCTTTCGCTTCGAGGGGCGAGTCCTCGTTCGAGTACTCTCTGCCTTCCTCCCGTTCAATCAGGAATCGAATCACTCTCGAAAGAAAGGTATTCACTAATTCCTGGATTTTTGACGCGAATGGAAGTAAAAATACGTTCAGAGTATGCGATTCAAATAATAAATAACTGAAATTGCATACGCGTATGACCGGTGTAGTTTCGAACATGGACAAACAGTTCGATTAGTGCGCATTCGCTGCCTCTGAAGAGACTCTTCTTCTCTTGAATATAGGAGAAACGAAGGTGCTCTCTTTAATGGATGGTGAAGAAGAGACGGAGATTGGAGTGGCGAAAAAAGAAGGAAAGGTTCAATCGCGATAAGAGTGCGAATGGAACGAGGAAAGAGAAAGCACGAGTGGTCGAAAAGTCGGTAGTAGACCAGCAGTAGACCAAAAGTCTGACCAGCTCCACAAAATCGGCAATATACCGCAAAACCTTCTCCTTCGTCTTCCAATCTCGTCCACTGAGCCTGCCTGCTAGGTGTTGGTAAAAAAGAAGACAACAAAAAACAAAACTCAATTTTGATTGGCTGGCATCTCCGTCTCGTTGACTAGAGAAAAGCGTTTCCCAGTCATTCGTTTCAATATTTTCGAGCCTTGTCGTTCGATACAGCGAGCCTCTGATACGCGAGAAAAACATTCTAGACATCGGAACGTGACTCGTTTATCCGCGATTACCTCTTACGAGCCGATAGATTCGATAATTCCTCGGATTGTCCGACGATGGTTGCGTCTCGTTGTTCGTTCGATAACGCAGGAATATTAAATTGGTGTATGTTGTTAGAGGCGTGACGACAGTCAATTATAAAGAAGCAAAATGGATCGTTGCTCGCTCACCTGCATGCTGGTTCACCGACGGTTTCGAAAAACAGGCAGGTACCACCGTTCATGCAAAAGTCTCCAGCTATCGGGCACGGCTGTTCCTGCCTTGGCCAGGCTGCCGTCGCTGTAACAAAACAGGAGAAAAATGATTCGTCAGCGTTTGAAATGGAATTTCCAAACTAGAAATCGTCCTCACCGACACGAGACCTTTCATCCACGTGCTCAATCTTTTATTTCCTTTCCTGTTCTTTTCAAGCATAAACTTTCACGCAGCCAAAGCGTTGGTATCGTTAACGCGCGCGCATGTTTCCTCGCGTGAATAAATCGCGCATCGTTGAAACTTTGTTCACCACGCAAGAAAATGATACTCGCGCTCGCGAAGGGCGAACAGTGGATTCCAGGCGAGACCGTGCATTTTCATTTCAATCGGTTCGCTCGCGGATTAGTCTTTGGTATGCAAATGGAAACGGCTGCTAAGGAGGAAAACCTGTGAACGGGAGGAATGGCTGGATTTATGAAGAGCTTAAAATATTTCCCTTTCTAACCACCGTTCTCTCTTTTTCTTGTCTCCTCCTGCTCGTTCTATGCCTCCACGACATCCCTTCTTTTTAACAAAAATCACGGGAATCGAACTGCTGGCTGCTATGCCAAATTATCGCGGCGGTAAGTCTCGTACAGGTAACGAGTATTCCTGGATTCTAAACGAACCATTCTCCGAATCTATCAGGTGTACCGTATAAATTTCTCCGAGAACGCGTAATACCGCAGCCTGCTGTAATTCCTCACTGTCGTTTGCCGTTGTTCAAACTGTAATGCATTATGAACCGAGCTACTATCTTGCGCCGCGTCGTAAACACCGATTAATCATTTCGCGGCGTGCATCTGTTGGGAAAATGTTCTAACGGTGTACCAGAATTTTCCAGGCTTTCCGTGCATTAAATTGTTTTCTTTGTAAACATTAAATCGAAAACTGATGGGTCTTCGACGTCTAAATCCCTTTGCGAATATCGCTAAACAGTAGGAACTTTTTTCGAGTTCAAACGGATGCAACGTTGACAAGTACGCGATACGGGGATGAATCCGAAAAAGTAGTTTTAGCAACATCCAGCAAAGAGTGCGGAAGCGATGCGCACGACGGCCGTGCGCGATGTATTAAAAATCGTATAACGAGTTTGAAAGCGGCCAGACGAGTCGGCCAGAACGGAGTAATAGCGGTCGAAGCGGCATAGCGCGGCAGAGAGCGCGTTTACGTTCGCGCGATGAGTCTGCGGGCGCATACACCATTATTACAGTCGGATTAGTACTCGACCATTCGGTCGGGTCGGTATTACCGAGCGTAGTTCTAACTTCGAAAAGCTCTCGAGCAGCTCGCACGGCCGGTTTTATCTTCTCCTGCTTTTTTCGACCCCTTTCCGGTACCATTTTCCGCTTCTCCAACACGTTTCTTCTCGTTAAATCTCTAACTGGTCGAAGACATTTAGCTTCTTTTTTATTTTTTTCTTTTTCCCTTTTTCCGATCGAGACGAGAAGAACGAAGCGAGGCACGAACGGAAATCCCCGTTGAAAGTTTAATTTTTTCCCGGCACCGGTCATTCCCCAAGTTTTCGAATCCTCCTTGTTAGAGATCGGATACGAATCGCTAAAGTATCGAAATACTTTTTGTCTATGGGAATATTCGTACCGGAAACGCGTGGAAGAAGGTCTTGCCTCAGAATTGCTGAAAACCGACCCAGTTGAAATCTCGAGTTAATCGAAGACCGCTCTCGTTCTTTCCCATTGTCTTTCGAAGGGAGTTTTGAATCGTGGAAGTTTAATCTCGTTTCTAGGGTCGCGGGTTCCTTTCTCGCTGCCGTATCGGCCAGAAACGTTCGTGTAGCAATCTTGCGGAACGTGGAAGTTCTGTGCGCGAAACAGGGTTAACAACGATGCGAAAAGAAGAGGAGGAAAGTTTAGATGAGGGCGAGAATCGAGTTTGAATCGCGGCTATATCGATTCGGCTCGACAATGCGTGGCCGCGATTCAGTTCGTTCCCCTTTTTGGCCCGTGACGCGACTTCGTGCGTCGGGATTCAATGAATAGAGTCGAGTCATGCCACCGCTAAAACTTCCCTCGGTGAAAAGTAGGAAAGCTTATCAGCCACGATGTCGTGGATGCTGCGAACGCGACGAATCCGGACGTTCCTCGATTCTCCGGTTAGTTTGTATTCCGAAATTTCGTGGCAGTCGCCTTTCGATTCCAATATCGCTTCGCGATACCGTACCGTGGAAAATCTCTTTCTCACGAAGCGTGGCCGTTCGACGAGAATTTTAAAGCGGTCGTCGAGTCTGGTGTGCGACCAAAAAATCCCAGGACGGACGGCATCCATTTACTCGAGCGTCGATCTTCGACCGCGTGCTACGCGAAACCTCAATCTCTGAAAACCCCAACAAATTCCTTCTCCGTTTCTTGCCTCGAAAATAACCCGCAGCTTCCCTGCGAACCGTGGCTCTACGGTGGTATCGGTGTACGTCTCGTTTTTTTCCTTGCGAGAAGTTTAAGCCGTAGTCAGAGTAATATTGCTTAAATAAGTTCTGCGAGTATGTAGCAGTAATTGCAGGAGNATTCCGAAATTTCGTGGCAGTCGCCTTTCGATTCCAATATCGCTTCGCGATACCGTACCGTGGAAAATCTCTCTCTCACGAAGCGTGGCCGTTCGACGAGAATTTTAAAGCGGTCGTCGAGTCTGGTGTGCGACCAAAAAATCCCAGGACGGACGGCATCCATTTACTCGAGCGTCGATCTTCGACCGCGTGCTACGCGAAACCTCAATCTCTGAAAACCCCAACAAATTCCTTCTCCGTTTCTTGCCTCGAAAATAACCCGCAGCTTCCCTGCGAACCGTGGCTCTACGGTGGTATCGGTGTACGTCTCGTTTTTTTCCTTGCGAGAAGTTTAAGCCGTAGTCAGAGTAATATTGCTTAAATAAGTTCTGCGAGTATGTAGCAGTAATTGCAGGAGGTATTGTAGTAAAATGAGATTCGTTAGAAATACTTCTGTCTTATATGTATAAGGTCGATGCGATACAGCACAGGGTTAGATTACGGTATCGCTTCAAGATTTTGCAGCGATATTCGTTGCACCTTTGGAATTGATTTCTGTCGCACTTTTTTTTCCAATTAAATACCTCGTAAATTACGCAGTAATATTTACATACAAGGCTGTTCTCGATCGGTCATTCGATGCGTGTCCTGGACAGGAGTGGCGTACGTTTGCCTCGTGGATCCGAATTTTCGCGGCGAATGAAATTGTATCATTAGCGACGCGAACAGTCGGCAAAGCGTTCTCGACAACAAACAGTTTTAACGTCGGTTGCTTTTGACTCGTGCAACATTGTTTGGACACCATTATCTCTGTCGATGTAACATCAATCGGTGTCGCGGGTGCATTTAGATAGCCCCGGCTAGCTGTTTCGCGTCGCGCGTGATTCTCCCCGCTGATACGTCACTTTTTGACATGTTTACAACCTCGCGCCGGAATTTTTGACATCGATACAGAGCTTTTTGTATCGATCCTCGAGTATTTCCATCCTGCGATTCTCGATCTACCGGACGCGTCAACATTTTCGACAGCGTTTTTTCACGCGTTTAATACGATCGTGTTTGCAAGATGCTTTGTATCGCAACGGCTAGACGCGTTTGCCGTCGATGTTACTCTTTCCGAAACGATGGATGGGACTTGTAAGCAGCAGAAGAATCGGTTTAAAAATGTATAACAATTATTCGCGGTAACCAGCTGTCCACGCGTACACTAATTAAGACTAACGCTGGCTAGATTCTTCCTTTTCCTTCCATGCGCTCGTATTTCAAGTATGAAATACGAGTTGTTCGTTCTTCGAGCGTGCTCCGATAATTGCGGCGAAAACTCGAGCAGGCTCGCGCGGAAGCCGGCCAAATGATAAAACTTTTAATCTGCTCCGATCGCTGTGCCGTTGGAACCGCGAGATGCCGGCAAAAAAATTCGGGAGACCAAATTATACGACCGGTTCTTGTCGAGAAACGTTGTTCCAATTACGGCACACGGTGTACCGTTGGATACATCGACGGTCCTTGCATCGCGTCGTTTCGATAAAACGAGAAAAATAATTTTCCTTTGAGCTCCAACTGTACCGTTCGCGACGTATAAGTATGCTTGTGCTCGTGACATCGAATAAGGTTAGAGAAATTTCTTGGCGAGTCGTCGCAATCTTGTTTCTAGACGAACGACACAAAGCGAGACGTTTCAGATTATCAGCTTGATTTGCGTTTACGTTATTATCTCTGTACTCGCGAAGACGCGTTGAATAAAAGTTGGGCGATCTCAAAGAGAAACGGTCGATGGATCGAACCAAGTTTTCCAGGTGTAGATGAGTTATATTTTTACGTTGGAACGAGCAGCGTTTGGAGAAGAGAAAAATCCGGTATTTAAAGAGGAAACGTTTCGAATAATAGGACGAAGCGGTGGAAGATGAGAGGACGCGTTTTCAACCGACGCTAATTTGTATCGACAGCGTTCGAAAATAGGCATGGACTGAAAGCAGTACGTAATTAAGTCGGATATAATTGCCCTAATATATCTGTTCGCTAGGGTCCGTGGCTCTGTTGGTCGCGCACGCGTACAGTTCACACCGTTCAACCCGGAGCCGGTCCATTTGCGTTTCCAAATATCGTGTTTCAAACGCGAGGCTGCTCTTCGCGACAACGAAACGATTCGTGGCCATTTTCATGGAGAAATAGCGCCCTCGAAAACTTTCGTTCTATCTTGGCCGATCCCTGAACGTTTGTATTCCGGTGGCGTTCGGCTAATACGCAACGGGATCGCATAAGTGGATTTAAGTTGACATTTCGCGCATTACCCGTTCCTGCAACGGGATAAAATGATTCGGGTTACGTGACTACACCGGTGTCCTTTGAGACAGGGTGAAAAAAGTCACCGGCTTCCATAGAGGCAAGGGAAAAATCCGGACAAGAGCCGTACGGAATCTTCGCGCTGGTCCACGTCTGGAAGAATGAAATTGTAAAGTTTCAAAGGACTCTCTGAGCTTTAAGCACCGTCGACGGTTCTCCACGTGTGCTTTACCGAGCGAAACTCCCACCCCTTTTGCCTGCAATTCTCCGTCCCTCTCCCAAGGCCGCCTCGTATCCCAGCTGCGACCACCCTTTGTTGGAGTATATTCCTTCTTGTCGCAAGAAAAAGTAAATTGAATAGATCTCGCAAACCGTGCGAAAGGAAGAGTCGCGAGGGTGAAGGGGAAACGAAACGGAGGAGAGTGGGAACAGATTCTCGTACACACGTCGCAGAATATGTCGAGCGAAGGCACGTTATTCTTGGTGTTTCGTCGCTCGCGAGACGACTTTTATGAGACGTTTTCAACGTTTCTCGAGGAAACGATACGTCTCTGTTTTCTTCTTCACTTTCCTCTCCCTCTGCTCGATCGAAGGTAAACGAGTGGAGTAATTTTGATTGAAAAGTGGTTTAGACAAAGTTTGAAATATTCGTATACACAGCGATCGTTTTCCGAGTTGTTTCCAAAGAAATCGCGAGATGCTCGTTTCGCTCGTGTTTCACCCATACGAGTTCAATTTCCGAAGCGAGAGGAGCACCTTGCATCACCTTCGTTAAACTTTTATGGAAGACGTATCACGCGTTCGCGAGGCTGAATCTTGCGGGTAAAACTATCCAGCCACCGCTCGCGAGTCTTCTTAAAAGCGCTTCTTCCTGCAAGATGGACCGAGTACCCTCGCAAAGAGGATTTTCGTTACAAAGAGAAGCGACTAAGAGTTTTCGACGAGAGGAACTTTCCATCGACGGAAACAATCGGACGAGTACGAGTCTGTTCTTCTCGATGAAACTCGATGAAACTCGATGAAACTCGATGAAACTCGATGAAACTCTATGCGCAGTGCTTTTCCCACCGCGGTTTATAACGCTTTGGTTTTCAATTTTTATCTGCTCTTTAACCTTCACGTTTGCTTTTGTCATTTTTGTCGCTTTCGTCTTTAATCGAGAAATGTTCTGTCTCGCGGGAAGCTATCTTCATTTTTCTCGAATATATTCGAATCCATCGAGTAGTAGGGTAATTTTCGTTTCCAGGTTCTCTGATAACTTCCGAAAACACTTTGATTTATAAGAATCCCGCAAGGGCACGATACAGCGCATAAAACGTGCGCGTCTGCTCGATATGAAATTCGCAAACGACCAGGCCAATACTCACCGTTACGTTCTTCAATACGCCTCGAATCCCAGGGGCCGGGCCGACGAACGATTCGGGTTAGATTATTTTTCAGACATCCTTCGCGTGTATTCAATCGTATCGCGGAAGGGGCGTACACGATTCAATAAAGTCACGATATTGCTGACCCTGGCTAACGTAGCCGACGATTCTGCTTGGAATTTGAAATTCACCCTGCGCCGGGTTATTACCATCCTACCTTTCTCTCTCGCGGTATCGCTCGCGAGATTTTAGTCCCTGCTTTTTGTCCAGAATGGACCTTGCGATTTATTCGTTCGGCCACAAAGGGTGAACGGGCAAGATTAAAAGGTATAGCTGTAAGATCGATCCCTAGAACAGGGCTGCAAAATTGCTCGAGCTTACGTCTGCCCCTTTTTCTCTCTCTTGAAACCCGTTTCACCTGGATATCGTATTTCTCCACTTTCGACGCGTCGATCCACTGTGAATTTTTATTTACTACTTCCCTCGATGCGCGCAAAAGTATCGACAGGTTCTCGTAAATTTCAAGTCGCGCTCACGTTTTCGCTTTCGGTTCCTTCCCTCCTTAGCGATCGAACAGCCTCTCTGTACGCTATCGTATTTCCAATTTATCCAGTAACCAAGTGTCGTCGGATAAAAGATTTTTGCAGCGCCACCCCTTTCTCTCTCTCTCTCTCGCGTTAGAATCCGATGGTAATGTCTTGTACCGCGTGTACAGATTCAAATTTCTTTCGTTCGCGGAGACACGCTCGAATTTCCTGGTAAATCCACGAGGACGTGACAACGTTGACACACGGCCGAGATACGACAACGCGACCTGGTCACGTTTCCAGGCCTCGTCCGAACTAGGAACAGGGTTCGAACCGTCCAGGCAGCGGGACTCGAAATTTCACTGGTTGTCAGTTCGCAGAATCCCGTTCTGGCCACGTTGCTTCCGTTTTTCTGTTACTTTGCGCGCAAACAAAGCGCGCCTGCACGCGAAGCTTGTTCCGGACTGGTCGGCTGTTTGTCTTCCATTAACTTCTCCCCTTTTGGACGAAGATAATACGCTCCGGTTAATTCGCTTTGACCGGGTGCGAGCTAGGGGTTGCGGAAACGTAGCGCTCGTTAAATCGACTAGCGTCTCTCGAATTTCGAACAAATTAATGTTTCAAATCGTTCTTGACACATAAATTTACCGTTTTTCAAGTTATTTCGCGTTTAGGAAGCTACTTAATCAAAGTGGATCAACGGGAGTCTCGAAAATGCCATGTCGGACGCATTTCTCTCGACAACTAGCAAACGTTCTCGCCCAAAGGACGCTGGCAGCGTTCTTGACGCGGAAAACATGATCAAAGACGAAGCAGAGGGAGAGGGTAGCGGGAGCGAGCGTGGAGAATAAGAAACGGAACGAAAATCGTGCCGCGGAGCAAAATTCAAAGGGTCGAGAAACAATGGACCGGCTGCTGTGCCGCACGAATTCTTTCGCGAATTCATTCAACGATGTAACGGCGTGATGAGAAACGACATTTTGCCGATGAATACGCGCGGAAGGGTAGCAGCCTCGGCAGTGCCGGCAGAGCCAGCGAGCAGAGGGATGCACGCGATTGTACGCTTAAAGACACCTCGGCTCGGCCTTGTTTCGCTCGGTAGTTTTTTCGGAAACGACTTCCCTTGCCTCTCCGTGTCTCTTTCCGTTTCGTTCCTCGACGTTTTCGGTATCGAGGAGCGTAAAAGTCGCCGCCGTCGCGCCTCCTCTTCACCGCGGATTCTCCGGTTGCGTTTTCGCTCGGCGTGAATTGCGGCGTGTAATTTTGGGTCGCGGCAACCGGCGATATATCGTTAACGACGCCGGAATGTGTGTCGAGAACCGACTCGGCCGACGTCAAAAGACCCTCTGCCGGGGAAGCGTAATCTGGAGCGCTGCTTCTGCGTTGTCTCCTCGTCGAAATCTTGCGATGAAACAGAGGAGATTCTGGTCTCACGCCCGACAGCTGGATTCCCTCTTCTTTTGTTCTACTCGGTTGGCTTTTACGAATTCCGCTAACAGCGTGTCTTCTGATTACTCTCTTCGTACAATTGTTCCGATTAGGATGATTCCGTAGGTTGATTAAATCCGACTTTAGCATTAAGTTTCAGTCGTTTCTTTGTCGATGAAATTTAATTTACGCTGTGGTCGAAAAATATCTGTTCTCTTTCAATTGTTCTCACTTTTTCTCTTTTTGGTCGCTTCTTTACACCTAGCTGCTCTCATTTTGCGCTTTGCTTTTCGTTTCGTGTCTTCGTTCTTACACACCCCGATAGGCAACTCATCAATCCGAGGAATCTCGCCGATGTTTCAGTATTCCGGTATTCCACTCGCGCTGTGAAATTTTCTCTCGCCTCAATTAAGCTGTAGCTCGCGAAACCTTTAACATCCCGGATCATTTTTCGCAAAATATCGTTGCGTGTCCTCCGATTACCCACTCTATTCGTCGAGCACGTTCATCGTGGAGCTACTCAGCGTTTCGGAAGTTTGATCATCGTGATCGAGTGGATCCAATCGCGATTTCCAAGCGACAATGGCCGGCGAGTATTGAATCAACAGCTCGTTTGCTTTATTGAATTCTGACAATATTGCCAGGTACGGTGATAGATAGTCGGCTCGATACGCCGGACCTACCAACTAATGGTTACTCTCAAATTAATAGGGAACGCATTAGAATGTGTAACTCGTCGCGGTATGCGCGTCGTGCGGAAGTGATTAAAATTGATCCTGCAATCAATCCGCGAACGGCACCTATCGCGCGAAACCGATTTAATCGTGTTTAATCCAACTTCCAGTTAGCTGTTTCAGAAAACCTTTTACTGTTACTGACGTGCGAGTACCTAGCTAATGATTTTCGTTCCCATGCCTGATCCCACTATTCTAGCTACGTTTTAGCAATTGACACGAATTCTTCTCTTCTGTATCGTTCCGAATAGCACTGTAATCGAAAAATGGTATTAACTGGATGTTAATGCCACAAACAGGCTGGGCGCGATAAGAGGGTCGCGTCCGACTGGTAGGATTATTCCACCGAAAGCGGATTAGGTTATATCGGTATTCACGGCGACAGAATGCCTCTCGAGTAATTTCGGAATGCATCGAAGTTCGTATCTTTTTGCGCGGATTGCCTCGACGCGCACCATAGACTCTGTTGCGCGAGGCAAAAGTAAGATTGAACCTCCAGATGCAGTGCCGGAGCTTGCTGCAGGAAAATGCACTTCTCTGCGTCGAACCAGCCACTGAGTCGTGCGTACTTTTTTCCGTGTATCTTTCTACGTGCGACCGTTCGCGATCACAGTTCCGCGAACGTCTTTTCCCTCGCAGCGCCGCTTTAGAGACGGTCGCTACTTTGCGAGAGGGACAGAATTTGGACCGGCGTCGCCTCTGGTTGGAAATGTTTGGATAACCTCGTTCCTATTCACCGACTAACGCGTGGACGAAAATTTTGAAAAATAACGGATTTAGCGTGATCTACGTGGTTAACTTTCTATGCACGCGTCTGACCTAGCACGGGTCGGATCTACTGCGAGTCACCTACGAGGTAACCTGAAATCCGAGTGTACCGTAGATTAGTTCCACTGCAATTTGGACTCGAAAAAACGTCGATTCAACTTCGGCTAGGCCTAATTTAAAATTAACCAAGCATAACTACGTAATACTAGGGAGTCTTTAATTCGGAGCACCGTAGGTGAAATATGTTTCAGTTTTTGAGCTATTTTAACTTTTAGCGTGGCCTAGGTTTCGCATATTTTAGTCTTGCTGCGAGTTCTACGTAACCTGAATCTACTCTGCCTTATCGTTACACCCAACATAATCTAAATTCAGCGTATCTCGAAGGTAACGTGAGTTGAGCGCAATCTAGACGTGTCCTGTTTCGGGTTTGTGAGTAAAATAAAACGCATTTTCGTCGTACTTTGGTCGCGGCATAAACGAGGAGACGCTAAAAATTTATAGGTATCGATCGGACTGCGTGCTTCAAACAACGCACGACGTGCTTCCTTGACTGTCGATTTGCCGGTGCGTAATTGAGTAATGCGTTTTTTTGTCCGTCACGTGAGCGACATTAATAAACCGAGTGCCGTGTCGGTAGTCGGTCATTAGTCTTCGACGATAAAGACCGGCAGGCGGAGGCGGCTTTCTCGTCGATCGAAAAATCAAGATAAACCTGACAGTTTAATCAAACATTATGTTTCCATTCCGTATGCCCGAGGCGTAACTCGCGCGCGCATATCTCAGATTGCATGACCGTAATTTATCTTAAATGCTCGCTCATGACGAGTAAGATCGCACGAGGCGTACGCGCAATTTGTTATCATTATCCCGTTTAGCAGGCCCAACGGAGGAAAACGGTTCGCTTTGCTTTTCCATGTCTTGTTATCGATTCTATGTCGACTCTTAATAGGGTCACCAACTCTTACCCTTAGAATATGGGGTAAATATCGCGTGCTCGACTCGTAACTTATTCAAAGAAAACCACAAACAATTTTCCAATGGACTTCCCACGTACGATTTCTCGACCGAATCGTAGTTGGCTCGCAACGAAGCCACGTAATTACGTACTCGCGTATTTCGCGTAAATATCGGATGTTGATCAATGATACGTACGAACAATTATTTTAGAGGCGATACAGCCGAAAATTGAATCGAGCCACGGAATAAAATTTTCACAGGCAATCGGATGTAGGCGGATGTACACGCACGACTGCTCGCCTCGGCGAAAGAAATTCCCGACAATAAATGCTCATCGATATTCGCGGTCGCAGTTTTCCGCAATTATTACGAGCGTGTATTCCACTGCCGATCGATTCAACGCTGGCATATTAAATATCTCGGTATTTCGTGGTCGACGGGCTTTCACATAAACACACCGGTAATTAGTTTTCCTAGGAAACGATTTCATCGGCTCTTGCGCTACCCCGCTTCGCCTCGAATTTCCCGCTAGCCGTGAATTAACGGCTAGCTTACGGAAGCGTTTCAACAGCTTTCCACTCTCGCAGCTTTTCACTGGAAAATGCAATTCGCTGTCGGGAATATTTGATCCTTGAAAGGATCCTTCTCTCAGCCCGGCTTCTGTTCGTCCCGAATGGCAAATTAACGTGGACGTTGAAGGTTTTTCATTAACGAACCCATTGCACCGGTCATAAAAAAAAAAGGAAACGGTAAGTAATACTGAATTTTATCGACGGTTGTAACTCGGATCGAATTATAAAATATTACCAGCGGTGGTCCGTTATACAATAAACCAATGTCACGAGACAATCGTTGCACCGTACTTCTATCTGCGATAATATCTCGTAAGTGAGCAGAAAATCGAAAAAAGAATTGAAAATATCACGATTCGTTGGGGTAAGGTTTCTCAACAAGTGGAATAGGTCCGTCGGTGGTCAGACAGATTCACGAGCTCAATAGTTTTTAATGGTTCACAACGGACACTGGTTCAACGATAAATAATAATAAAAAAGAAAAAAAAAAGACTGATACACACCAGGGAATGGAAAGCAAGTGTGCAAATCCAGGGCAAATAAAGAGCATGATGTTTCGCTCCCGTCGATTGTTATCCGAACTGCCCTGGGGCTATGATTCCTCTTGCTTTCACGAGCTCACCCTTTTGCGAACGTTGGCAAAAAAAAAAAAAAAAAAAAAAAGTGCAGCACGAACGCATCGCATCTCGCGATCCGATCGCTGATAAGATTTTTTGTCGACGGTGAACTCGCTGCTCGACCATACTCGAACGAATTCCGTGTCGACCATTGCGCGAGTACAAAGTGCTCGCGTGACAAAGTCAATCTTTGATCACGAATTAATGTTGAAACACAGTATCGTATATCGACAGAACCACCTAGGTATATACTGCGTATCTTCAAGGCTGGAGAATGATGCGACACGTACAACTGACAATGAGTTTGAAAACATGGATCGATACATCGAGTCGAGTCCCTTGCTGCTTTTCATTCACGCGTCTCAATTCGACTAGATCGTCGCGAAAAGCGTCGAACGGGTGTAGCCAAACTGCAACTCACGGAACACGATCTTATGGTACGCGAAACACGATCTGGCGCGTCTGGCTTCATATAAAATTCCATACGTTATAAACCTGGAACCCGTCGTTCTCGATGCAGCCGGTGACGCACATGTCGCGGTCGGTTATCGCACGAGCATCGCGCGCTCGAAAAAAGATCGCGTCGATCGTACCCGCTCGGAGAGACGAGTTAATGCTTTTACCGCTCGATCAAAGCTCGTGCACGCTCGCACTCTGCTCTATGGCCGACTGCTGTATCGCTTCTCGCTAAGCAATAACGAGCTTCCCGACGACGCGGTGGAAAATGAAGCAGCTTTTGCGAAATCAATCTTTTGATTCTCCGATTGAATTGCCGATCGAGTGGTTCGCGTTCTTCTCGACGAGTCGATTAACGAATAGGATTTCGGGTGGTTCCATTTTTCATTGGGTACCTGTGCCCGAGACAATTCGGTGATTCGTCCGACTCTGTGCGAAGTTTTGTCTGTAACGGTTTCAATTCGATTCGACGACGCCTCGTGATTCGTATCGGGGAAAGAGAAGTCTCCGGTGGCCGCAATTTCTGCGAGCTAATGAGACCGGGCTAAAGTGTGACGCCACTTCTCCTAGCTACGAAATGGTTAATCCGGGTGAAGTTCGAACAAAAATAAGCAAACAACGACGATGTCTGTACTTCATAGTTTCTCGTTAAAGAACAAAACTTCCCTCGATAATTAAGCTCAAGGTTAATTAACGATGCGGTACCAATGAAAGTGGACAAAAAGCGGTCTCACCTTGCAAGAATTTCTCCGCTCGCAGTTAGAAGCTTTTACATAATACGTCTTGTTTGTTGTTCGAGAGGGAACGAGCGTTTCTTTCTCGTGGAATATGGAACTCCTCGACTTTGCGTTGTTTACCAAGACGAAAGGAAACCGACGCGACGGCCCGCGTAGACGATTGTAAACGTGCCGAGAATCGTTCTGTATCGAAAGAGAAATAGACTGGGCATAGAAGCAGTTGATGACGTTGGATGCACGCGCTGTCTCGCACAGCAAACAGCCTCGTCTATTCACTCGGTTAGGTCCTATTGTAGGGACTGGGGCCGTACGAAATTTCGCGCCACGTCCCATACATAACAACGACGGCGCGCGCGCGTGTATGTTCTCACGTTTCTGCCGGGGAGCTAAATCGCGCGCGGTTTCTGCATCTGCATCGCATTACGCTCGGAATTGGCCGACGAGCGCGATTGAAATTCGCCGGAGTGCCACTTCGCGGAACGAGCTTGCGATTAAGCAACAATTCGATGCGATTGCTTGGCTTTTACGCGGATTCTCCTCCGATGCGACGAACGAAGCGTTTCGTTCCCTTTTTCAAAATTAGTACTCTAAATAACTGCGTACATTGTTGGTCGAATTATATCTACGGTACACGCTTATTCCCCAAACGCACCCACAACTGGCCGGTTGGACGTGTTTCTTGTTTAATAGCGTGTTTCCGCGGTTTGATCGGACAGGCCTGCCGTGGAAAGGAAACGGAACAACGCGTGCATATACGTGAATTTATTCAGTATCGCGCGTAAGTAGTTCGAGGACAATTATTTCTCGCGAGATTCGCGATTGTTCCGGTAAGCTCGACGAAGTTTGTATCGCAAGAATGCACACCCGGATGTGGAGAGTTTGGACGAAGGGTCGCGGAGGGCTCGTCGTGGCAAACGATCGCGGCGGGAGGCGTATTTCTCTCGCGACCGAGTTTTCAGACGATGCACACAGCACCCTCGTCGAGCTTTGCCAAACCCTGCTGTTGCATCGCAACAGACTTCCAAGCACCACAACCGCATAATATTATTCCTATCTTCCTGGGATGCTACTCGTAGGAAGTGGGGCTATGAATCGACAGCTTGTTTAATTCATCCAAATAAGAGATGGTCGATTTCGAGCGGTAGCAAGGTTTGTCTACGTCAGCTTAGAACCGATGTTTTAATTTTATTCGCAGAATATTCATACCAGGAATTCCGGTAGCATTGATTTACTGTCCGTAGCCATTGCATTGTTTTACGACCCTGATTACGGTGCGAAACTGCCAACTCATTCATTTTACTGCGCCTTTTTTCAAAGTATCGCTGACAAAAAATTCTCACGCTAACGAAGAGCGATATCTCGTAACGCGTGTTCCGCTTTTCTTTTACGCACACTCCCGAACTCGCTCCGGCGAGCGTGCATAACGTGTTGCTCGATACTGGCAAGTAGTAGGAGCAAGTAGTATGACGAACGTATAGTCAGACGGAGCGTGTGTCGCTCCATTCTACCGAGGCTGGTTGTTTATCCGCCGTCGCAACGACGGACCCTGCAATATCGGGCGACAGTTTTGGAGTTTCCAGTGGGGCGCGCGTCTTCAACACCCTGCGATGAGACAATGCCGAATACTTTACGCGACGCTTATCACGCCTTTCCAACGATATTCCTCCCTCGGCTCGTTCTTTAAGGTTTGGCGCCATTTCGGCGAAAACTTTCGCGTTCGATGCGTGCTCCTTGCGATACGAGGGGTTTTCCTAAGATTCAAGGTGTAAAAGGGCGCTCGTAGAATCGTAAAAAAAATTTTAAGAGCATCGCGAGTCGAGAAGTTGGCGCCACGACGGAACATCTTTTGCTCGGTAGTAATCCAGAACGAGACTGCAGTTGATCGGTCCGGTTTTAATTAATTCCGTAAGAACGATGAGCTCCATATCTGCGATACGGCACCCCGGCTTGACGCTTCTCGAAGAAACAATGCTCGGAAAGACGACACGGTACCAGGGATTGCCTATCGCTGTCGCCCGTAGCATTCGCGAAGCTCGACGAAGAAGGGTTTACCTTCCGCTCGTAATTGTTTCTATTTCGTCATTTCATCGCCCCTGCTCCGCCTTCTAATTGTCTCTCTGTTTCTCGTCTCTTCACCTTCGAGAGCATTAAACGGACTTAAGTCTTCCTTTAGCGCCGGATCTTTCTCTGCTTCTCTTCGTTATCGTTATCCGGCGTATCAGTATTTAACTGGAGTCATTAGCCGCGTCTTTGATAATCACCTTTTTCCTCTGTTTCGTCTCCCTACTCGTTCACCGTAAGCAAGAACCATCTTTGTTTCCGCTTGGGATTGCTTTGAGAGGCATCAAAAGTTGAATCCAAAAAACGATTCGTCGTAGGATACTGAAAACACGCGCTTTCTTCCACCGATTCGAGATTTTCGAGGTTTTCGAGGTTTTCGAGGTTTTCAAGATTTTCAAGATTTTCGAGACCAGAAAAATTGCAGCCGCGAACAAATAGATTACCAGGCAGCTGTCACAGTTTTTACAATTTTATGCTTTCTGGCCGTGCTGACGCGCGCACTTGGGCACTGCACAAAAGAAACGCTTCCCTTTTTTCTCGCTTTTGCCCCAGGTATTTGACCCCTCGAGGATTTCTTCCGCGGAACTTAAGCACGAAACCTCAGCGTTAGCGCGATTCGCGCGGCGACGTGGCATCTCTAGAATTGCGCGACGCCTCTTTTGTCTTTTCGACGACTACGATGTTTTTATTTCCCCGACTACTTTGAAATTTATCAAAACTACCAGCGCGATATATCGTGCACAACCTAGAGTAGTTAACGAGGCTAATCGAATTGAATTTCAAAGCTTCGACGAGTGCGCTTTCGATGCTTCCGACGTTTATTGGATAGAGAACTCCTTCCGGTGCGTAATCTCATTGATCTGCTGACGGTGGTGGAACACGGTAGCTGGCGTAAGTCAGCTCTTTCCGACTAAACGACGCGGAACGCGCGTTATTGTATCAAGTTACACCTCCGCGGCAGTAAAGCGTGCCATTGCGACTACAACGGCAATTGTTAGAACATAGTGCGGTGGAGAGAGCGCTCGGGCCAGGAGTAGTAAAAGTTTGTGGTAAATGTTATTGCAGTCTAGCTAGCGCGGTACGCCCTTTCGAGTAACTCTAGGCTTATAAACATTACCACAATCTGTTACCGCAATCGAGCAGCTAACCAGTGAGGGAGAAGTCACAGTCGCGGCGTCGAGACGCCCTCGAGAGAAGCGTCCGTGGAAATAAAAAGCTGAGTCGAGAGAAACGTGTCGCGTGTCGCGCGTCGCGTGACTCGTCTCCGTGGCACGTTCCTTGGATCGAGTTCCCCGCTAGTTTCCCAACGAAATCATTGGAATTGGTTCTTCGAATTGATTTTTCGGTATGTCGGATCGTTCGACTCATAGTTTCTTTCTGTGATCCAGAGAAAACGTGGAGAATTTCTGCAAGAATGGGAACAACGTTTGATCGTTCCAGAATTTACGGGTCGCTCGATTGTACGCGCGTGTACACCAAAACGGGCAGCTGATCCACCATCAGCAGTTCAGGGTTATATGAAACCCTGACGTGGCTGGCAGGGTTGTAATTGTCGCCCTTTGTCCGTCATACGAGTTCGCAGCCCGACGGTAGCGGTGAACCGCAAGCCTCCCCGGCCTTGCCGGAACCGCCGGACTGGGCGGGCATTATCGCATCAGGTGCTTAATCCTTGCTTTATCACCTACGTCTAACTGGCCCACTTCTGGAACACATATTCACCCATCGTTTCGAATATCGTTCGCTTTCGTTGTTTTCATATTTTTCGACTTGTTTCTTTACTCTTTTCGAGAGTAAGTCTGTTTTCAAATATTTCATACCGTGCACCATACTTTGTCAGAGTTTATCGGTATCGGTTCGCGCTCGGTATTTCCAGCTGTGAATTTGTACCGCGAACGGTGGCAATTTCTTCGACCGGTCTCGTATCGCGGTCAAAATTGTAGCACGTTGTAAGCTGAGTTACGCGCTCTCTGCGAGTTTCATCGTGGTCGAGCTTCGCGTTTTTCCCGTCTAACTGTTTCTGCCGTGGCTGGATTTCTCGGCAGGCATATATACGCCTGTGAAAACCGTCCGCCAAATGTTGCAGGTATTATGAAAACTCGTAAACTAACGTTCTGCAACGGTGGCCTTCTGCTCGAGGTCTAGCTGACTATCGATCGATAAGCGCCAATGCGAACTGTTTCAGACGTTTATGCACATCGTGGCAGCATCTTTACACTAGGCGCCGATCGTAAAAGCCACGTCTCCGGTAAACCGATACTTGGTATCCTCCGTAAAGGCTCGATTGTCGTTCCGTTTCAGACGTTCTGACCGTGTTCCATACTCTAAGACCATACTCTTTTTGGCGAATCCATCAGACTTTCGGACGAACGAACGAACGAACGAACGATCGTTCCCTGTTTGCTACAGAATCGTGCGCCTTTTCGAGAGATCAGTTTCTATCGTATCTCGATATTTTTCCGTGTTTTATCGCGGCTAATTTTCACAACGTATCGGAAGAGATCAAAGAATTTTCTATAACCTTTTATAGGTTCGTGTTCCTTTTCGAGGTTTCCGCGCGATCAGAAATAAAAGGGGGAAAAAAAATGATTTTCCCAACGACAATGGGGTCATCAAAATGTCGCAGGTGGCAGGGCCGTGTATCCCGAAGTCGCGTCCTGCGACGCGTGTAACACGCATCGCTATTTTTTCATCGACTCAATGGTGATTCCACGGTAGCCGCACGCACCACCGGAGTGACAACAACGGATGAAAACTGAAACTCGCCGTGTTGTATCGGCAGGTGTTCACCGGTCGATCGATCGATCGCTGGAAATCCAGCCGGCAGTCGAACAAAAAGCGTCGCCCGTTCTTTTTGTTTCCAAAGCTTTCTCTCCCGTTTCTGTATCGACGATCGACGCTCGAATAACGATGCCGCCCCGTTATTAAGGGTGTCAGAACACTGCGTTTCTCGAGTATTTTTATTAATGAGATCGATACGGAGTGGAACATCCGAAAGAACGTCAAAGGAAAGATACACTCTGTTCACGTTTAGTCCCGCGTTTGTTTCCAAGAAAGAGAAAAAAAGATAACGAGTAGAAATGGTTGGTCGGTTGGTACAGGCAGATCGAGAATACTCACTGGTTTCCGGAATTCTCGTATCGTGAGCGACTAGAAGCTGGGCCGCGAGCGAGGCCCGATGTCCGGAAGTACTCTCAGCCACGCACTCGTATCTGCCGCTGTCCTCAGGCTTCGCGGAAGATATCACCACTTTCGATCTCCGCCTGTAAACAGGTAACGTGATATTTATTAAACTTGCGTGATTTAACAGTTGAGTAAAAGCAAAGTTTACGTTATGGATACAAAATTCGCGATAATCGTTTGCTCTTGTAATATTCAATGGAAATGTTGCCAGAGAGCGGATTAGTTCGTTTATTATCTTTCGGTAGAGTACACGAATCTCGAGGTGAATTGGATTCGCGTGTCTTCCTCGAAGTCTTGGGAGAAGATTCCGCAAAGTTCGAGCAAACAGGAAGTTTTGCCTGCGCTCCCAGAGATCCGAATACCCTTACCCGTAAGCTTCCACGGGGTTTAAAGCGGCCTGAAATTTCTGGACTTCTCGATCCGGGAAAACTCGTTTTTCCGTATGAAGAAGCCGAAACTTCTGCCAAGGAGCTCTCGAACTTGCTCCCGAAACGCCGGCAAATTTAATAACTTTTCGAACGTTGCGGATTGCTGTCGGCGAAATTCCGTCGCAACGCAAATATATCGATGACGATCGATGACGATCGATGACGATCGATGACGACCGATGCGGGCTCGCGTTTCTCCTTTGTTTCATCGTGAAAATTTTACGAGTTACGCGGTTAAACGTATCGTCGAATTTTTCAAGATACGCATCGCTATGTTTTCTCGAGTTTCAATCGAGCTAGACCGTGATTTATGGCTGTCTCGAGGAAGGATGAGACCGTTCGAGTTTAGCAGGGATCCGCGAACTCGAGAAGGGACACTTGTCGGTTGCGGATAGAAATTCAGAAGGAGGCAAGGTCGAATGTCTGAAAGCAGTTCCGATCGAGCTGCAAAACGTGAGTCCGCCCTGAGATGACTTCTTAAATTGGAACCGATTCAACTGGTTCTAGAATGACTCTCTGTCTCGCTCCTTCCATTTGTCAGAGGAGTTTTCGATAGCCTTGTATTACGTCGCAATTCAGCGAGTCCACGTACCGAGCGGGAAGTTAACGGAGCAAGGATAGGATAAGCTTTATCGTAAATCTGTAGTCGGTTCGAATCTGCAGCTGGATACAATTTCGAGAGTGGATCTTCTGGTCGTGCCAACCTTGTCCGTCAAACAGTTTTTTCTCTCTCCGTTGCAGCTGCGCGGCAACGTCGCTCTGCAATTTTTATCATTGATATTTGTTGCATCGTTCTTGAGATCTTGGTGAAATTGGAGTTTCAATTCATTTAGAAGGGAATCCTATACACAAGCTTTTTGCGAATTAATCGGAGGAACGTTGTGGCACAGAGGAACTGTCATTTGGTATTAGTTTTCAAGCTTGGCCGATGCAATTTTAAAACCGAGATAGGATAGACCGGACAATGCCTCTTTCGACTAATTCCAGGAACGGCGGAGCGATGATTAACGAAACGCGTGCGCAAATCTCAATCGCGATTCCCGAACGCAATTTCCGTACCCATTTCGCCGTCAATGTCCAGAATAATCCCTTAATTGCACCAAAATTGATGTTTTCTCTGCTCTGTCTACGGAGGTATTAATTTTGTCATGTTGTCTTTGGACGTTGCAGGAAACGTGCGTCCGTTAATCGATTCGGTTTAACCCGCTCCGTTAAATTTCATTAAATAGTCCTTTCTTTCTTTCGACCTGCACACCGCGATTAATCGACATTCGAGGGAATCGAACGAAAGGATTCTTGGATACGATCGTGGTTTCACCGCGAAGAACGAACTTCTCTTCGACGAAATTTAACCGAGATTTCGCGTTCTCGGAGCGGGAACTTTTAATTCACCGGCTCGTTGGGCGGATCGAAGCGTGGCGAAAGAATTGCGAGCTCTTCGAAACGAACCGAGGGACGGGGTAATTGCCCTCTCAGGTGAAAGCTATAACAGGTCGAGAGGAGTTAAAGGTAATGAAAGCGAAGAGGAGTGCGGCGAACACAATTTTCGCGGCCCCTGGATTAACTTCAACTTTTTCCCCCCCTTTACAATCGACTTTTATACGCGTTTTATGCTAGGTACACCTTTGTCTCGACCATCCTCTATCCGCGCCCCTACGCGTGTTTACATAAATGTATGCACACGGCTAATACCAGGGGATGAATATGGGATCAATGATGTTTTGCATTCAGCAGCTCGAATTTGCCGAAGCTTCTCCATAAGATTCTTCTTCTTGTTTTCTATTTGAAGCGGTTGCAAAGAATTTTAGATCGGACGGAAAGATGAAATTGTCTTTCACGAATTCGATCGAGACTCTATATTTTAGGAGTGAAAAGTTTCGAGAGCACAATCCCTCTGGCGAGCGCTCGAAAGTTGGGAAAACGAGGTTTTCATCGCCGTTAGGTGTCGGCCCTTCTTTCGGCCACCGAAAAGTATCCGTGAAAGGTGCGGGAGATGGGGTAGCAGGGCCGAGTGAAAATATTTGCATGGACCGAGTACGAGCTAAGGGGGTCGGAGTCTCTTCGGCACAGTCTGTTCATCCCCTTTAAGCGATTTTGCATGCAAGCGTTCACGAGATATGAAGATACACCGAGAACGAGAGAAACGTCGAGAGAACAGAAGGGTGGAGGTGGGGAAGGACGGAGGAAAGGAGCGAGAAAGAGTCTGGAGCGACGGACACCGGGGACGAGAAAAAAAGACAGTCGGAGGGTGGCGGCGCGAGAGGGGTAGGCGGAGAGACGATGGAACCGCACGATGGATCCAGCAGGGAAGGGTTTCTAATTTGGTGCCGCGGCAAAAATCGACACTCCGTCTAGACTACCGCCACTCTCCGGTTAGTACGCACGTATATATGCCACTGTGAGAGAGACGAAGCTTCGAGAAGTATTGGACCGAGGGAGAAGGAGGAAAAGAGAGGAAGAGAGACAGGGTGGAAAGAGGGTCAGAGGGAGGAGAAGAAAGAGAGCTGGAAGCACGGCCAGATGGAGAGAGATAAACTGAGATTTCTATTTATGTATTCCACCTCGTTCATGCCTCGATCTCTCTTTCGCCTTCTCCTTTCATCTCGTTACGTTTTTGCGGCCGGTTAGCCTACCGATCCTCCTCCCTGAGCCACGCCGCCGCTCCTCCGCGAATCCCTTTGACGCGTTCCAAAGGGAATCGATCCACAGGGATTTTCTAACGACCAGACCAGCCGAATCGGCAGCGTCTGCCGCGTACATGCACCGTTTTCCAAGCCCAAGGCTGTCTGCGAAAATTCTCTCGCTAATTTCCTGCGAAGAGAAAGCTTATCGCGAGCCTATGCGCCCGGATGCCTTTTTTAACGCGTGCTGATTTCACTGGAAAGCTTCGCTGCTTTACTACTTTCAACTTGTACTTACCATCATAGAATTAGGTTTTTTCTTTCATTCTTTCTTTCTTTTTCTTTTTTTTCTTTTTTTTCTTTTTTTTCTTTTTTTTCGTTGCGATAGAAATAGATAACAAGTTGCCAAGTTTCTTGATTAACAGGAGAAAACTTGGAAGATAGATTTTCCAGTCAACGCATCGATTCTTCTCTGTAACGTCGGTCCTGAAAACGTTAACATTAGTGGAACGCGGAAATTAAGGGGTCGAAAGGAGCTTCCGGCGGTACAGCTCGTTGCAACGTACCGAGCAGGAAGTCGGCTTCCTGGTTCGAGTAACTTTCAAAAGCGTCGGAGGCTTTCGATTATGGGTATTCCGATATTCCGCAAAGTGATGCCACCGGCGGTAAGATTAGGTGGTAACTCGGAAGCTTAGCTGGCCGGCCGCCTTAAGAATGGATTTTACGATCATCCTAAGTGAATGCAGGCCCTTAGACTCTCTCCGCGAGATAAGTGCGAACGCGTTAAGAATGCCCGTAACTTCCCCTTAACGTTTCAATAAAGCGCCTCATCCTGACGTACAGTCGTCTCGTTTTCTATGTCACTGTAGTACCAAGTAATGCTTCCTGTACTTTGCAACACCATCCTCGATTCCAGCCACGCGTCAGCTCGCGTTTTTCGAGTTAACAGGATCTCCTCGACGCTTTCTCTCGTCATATTTTCTCGTTGATCGCGTAACAAGGGGGACCCAATTCACGTCGACCGCTCCATAAATCTTGCCAGCGCAATAACGCTCGTCGAATCACTGTTCAGCCCACGTATTCGTCTACGCGTTGCTTCCTCCAACAAAATTCATCGCGATCGTGTTGGTTCGCGATTATTCGCAAGCACCTTGATTCAAGGTTGATCTTTCGACATTGATCCGCGCCTTCGATTCGTTTATTTCTGACTCAATAAAGACGTTGAGCCAACTACGAGCGCGTGTTGCACGAGCAACGATAAAACTGAAATCGGACGTCGCTCGTTTCGCTCGATGTTACGAGCGTCTCTAACGCAATTATTGTCACAGTCTCGTAGAGAAATTCATTTTCGCGACACGTTCCACGGTACGTCTATCGTTTATTAACGTTCCACCGGATTTCGACTGTCGCGTTAGGTCTCCCATCGCCACGTTCCTGTCGGTGGTGTTATCAAAACTCGTTCGATCGACCTGTCATGGCGAACGATTAATACGAATTACGCATCTACCCGTTTTTCTTGGCTTATTTCGATTACTAAGCTCGTGGAAAACGGCAGAAATAATTGATACGCGGCACAATTTGTTTCGTTTCGCTACAATTGTAATTGAAAAATGTGTCGCGAAAAATTTCAGGGTATTGTTCGATCGTTTTAAAACGAAGATCGCTGCTCTTAATAGCGAGCCAAAATCAATTAGTCGTAAGATATTTTTGCGACAGAGCGAGATCCATTCTAGATCGAATAAGGAATAATTCGTCGTCTTCGCCCAACAGAGGCCGAACGCGATGTCGCGACGAAACGAGAGCGAGGAAAAAGAGACAGGGAAAATTTGTCGGAAAAAGTTCTGCTCACCTGAGCATTCTCGCGAATAAGGATCAGGCTCCCACTTTGGGATTTTACAGTCTCACTTTTTTTCAGATCTTTTGCGCCTTTCCTTGTTCCTGGCTGTCCTGATCATTTTAAAACCATTAGCAGGGAAAGATACGGATTTCTGTTTAAAAAAAATTTCACATAGATATTCCAAGATCCACGCGTATACAGAGAAGCGCCTCGAGTCGAAGTCGTGGCTTTGAAAATCGGAGTTCTCGCGTAAGAGTCAAGAGTTCCGTGAATTACGGCGATGCGATTGACCAACGGGGCAGAATGGATTCCTAATGGCGAGCGTCTCTGCGAATGGCGAGCAAGGGCTATCAGTCTTGTAATGGATACCGCATGTCGTGCACGAAACGGTTTGGCGAGGTGAAAAAGAGATACACGTCGAAAGGGAGAAAAAGGGAGAAAAAGGGTGGGGCAGCTTTCTTCGTTCCTTCTCCTCCTGACCCCTTCTGTTTTTCTTCCATCCCGTGGAAACAGTTAATGGTTTTCTTTTGGCCGGCTGGCTGCGTTGCGTTAATGCTTCTGCCGGTTGAACGACGCGGCCTGCTCCCTTTTCGTCTCCCATGATCGTTTTTCTTTGCTCTTCAGACCTCGAGACCTCGTCGTTCCGTTCTATCGTGGCTGGGTTGTTCGACGAAATTCTTCCGGGAACAATTGTATCGAGGACCGACAGGAAGCCTCACGTTTTGTATCGCGAACATTAACGCGAACAACCTTTCGAGAACGCTCGACGAAGCTTTCTTTTCTATCGTCGACTTGTCCAGCCCTTTTCTCTGCGCGTTCCTTTTTCACTTTGCTCTCTGCGGTTCGATCGGAACAGGCTTCGCGAACCGTGCCGCGTAGCACAGGATTCGACGTCGAACGAGTCGACCATGAGCTGGAATCAGGAAGTTGCAGAAGCAAACTTTTACGAGCGCCTCGAGCGGCTCCGTTCGCCGACGCTTGCCCTCTTTGAAACACGCTGTGTAAGAGGAACTAGGAAATACAAAGATCGTTGTGCTTTTGATGAGTGAAAAAAAGAGCGGTGGAAAGGGCGAGTCAGGAACTCGAGAAGGAAAAAAAAAAAAAAAAGATACGCTCAGAGATGGAAAGAGAAAAGGGCGAGGGGAAGGATTGAGAAGGATTTGGTTTGGCGTTTGGAAAATGTAGAGAGACGCGATACGATCCTAAGCATCGAGGCGTCGAAAATTGCGAGGAGCGCCAACGAACACGTGCGTTTGACTTATGATTGAGGCAAATTCCTTACAGCTCGGTCACGATCACCGTTCGAACGGAGCAATTTCGGTCGACTTTCGTCGGGCGACGCGGTATCGAATTACATCGGTGTGTCGTCTGGAAGACACCGGGGGGCTCGCGTCTGATTTAACGAATCAGTTACGTTAGCGAGTATACGAATAACGATGGCCAGACAACGCGACGCTTCTCGGTACTTCTCGACGAGACTTTCTAATTTTAGTCGGGACAGCTCAGTGCCGTAGTACTTGGTTCGCGGCCGAGCGCGTTTTCGCGCTTCGGTCATCCCGAATTTTCTACCCGATCTTGCCTCCAACTTTTTACCAAAGGGTGGCTTCGTCTTTTCCTCTCGCGCACCGTGTTAGGGACGAGCTGAAACTCGCACGAGTAACTCGATCCGATTCGATTCTCTGTTCGGCTTCCTATCTTGAGCTTGCTTGGCTGTAATTTTAATCCAGCGGGAAGCATTAACGCGAAACGAGCGATGCGCGTTAACGATGCCGTAATTCCGGCGAGTTTCAGTGATCAACGAACGTCTACGAGGTCCAAAAGGCCAGACCGAATCCTCGAACAGAAGGATAACTCTGACGCCGCGGAATCCCCGTGGATTGCTCCTGAGAAGCAGTCTGGATCTGGTCCCGTTAGGATTCCAACTCTCGTCGTGGCAGCTCGTTAAGCCGCACGGATTTTCCCGAGCATATCGCGCGGAATTTCGCGACCCACGCGAGATGAAATTTCCACGAGTTCTTTAGCCTTTGTGAACCGCGATAAAACATCCTGACGATCGACGCTATGAGTTGGATCGTTTGAGAAGAGTCAAAGTATCCTACGTATGTGTACGTACGGTCTCAAACTTTACGTGTCACGACCCGAATCACAGAAATTTTACTCTTGCCTATTTTGTCCACCGAAATAGCGGTGCCGGTAAATTCACCTTCCAGCAAATTCTCGAAGAAACTCTGTACGCCAGATTCCAGTCTCTCGAGAAATTCTCTCGTGGTAAACGTTGCAAGACGGACATTCCTTTTGGATAAAGAAGACCCATAAGATAGAAAACAGGTCAGATTTATGGCGTCCGTCGTTTTTCCGAGCGGACGTTCGCTCGAAAGCGCATGTCTCTGCTGTCCGGACGAAACATCGTAGAGCAGAGCTTCCGGTTAAGCGTAGATAGTCGAAAGCTGCGCGGTTCGCACGCTCCCCCGGTTATAAATACCGTGACCCATCAATGGCACTGCCTGCCACCATTCAGAGTCGCGACAAGAACGAATAAGTAGGCGAGCAAGTCCAAAAGAACGGTGCCAAGTAGGAAAGCATAAAAAAACCAGCCCTTCTTACGTAGTATCTTCTTATCGCTCTTTCTATTTTTTATTTCCGGTGCTACGCACAGTTTTTCGTCTTACCACCGTCTTTCTTTATCCGATCATAGTCGGTGATCCTCGACAATTTGGACGTTACAAGTGATATCCTGCCGACGACGCGATAAATTAGGGAAGAGAAACGAATAGAGCGTGTCGTTTATGTAAAACAGTTTAGTCTGGTGTCACGGTCGTTGATTTATCCGGTACGTTAAACAAACGTAGACATAAAGCGTCGTTGTAAAGACGTGGCTCGTTTTATTTTAATCTCGTCCTCTGACCGGACTCGTAGCTCTCGCTTTTTTTCACCGCTCGATATCTGTTTCTTCCATTCGTCCATTCTTCGGTCTTACATTAGCCTGCAGTTGCTCGCTTTAATTTGCAATTCCGTTTCCCGCGACTTCGATATCGCGATCGTTCCTTCTTTCTGTAAAAGATATAACGTTAGCCTCTTTGAAGGCAAATGTTTCGTGGAAACAACGTTTTATGCGGATCGGCCCGTTGCCGTTTCACCTTTCCTATGCATTTTTCAGTCATCTTTTCAGCGTGCATCCACGTCGTTGCGATCTGCCGCTCTTGCTCGATCAAAGGGCCGTGGGATCGCGTTATTGCTATTCGTTCTTTCGCTTCTCGTTCGACCGGAATATAAACTGTGATATTACTCTGCCCGTTTTCATATTAATCACTAGTCGTTTTTACAACCATCTGTTTCCCGTCTACTTCTCCTCGTAATATCGCCACAATTATTTTTCCTTTCTTTCAAGTCGAATCAGCCTTCTTCCTTTCTCCAATCCGATAAAGCTATAACGCTGCGTTTTCATTAATACGCTAAAGAGTCGAGTTGGTTTCGGTCTCTGAACGAACGATGAGAATCTCCCTTCTATTTCTGTACACAAAAATCGCTATGAAAGCGACACGAAGCATTTTCATCCGATCGAAATAGTTGGACTCGCAGACGCAAGGTCAGGATGTGTGCGAGCAATGGCTAATGTGGTATCTTGGAAAAAGGTCATAGGATTCTGGTCGATGGAAAAGATATTGGAAGAAAGATCTTGACTCGAAGGTCCAGGGGCCAAGAGTTTGGGGTGGTTGCGAAGAAAAGACGTCGAAGAATCTAGTATACTTCTTAGCAAGGATGAAGTGGCCACCGGTGAAGTCCCCTGGAGAGCTTTCGAGCGCTCGCTCCCATCCGTCTGGCCGTGCAACCTAATCTCGTCTAACCATCGAGCCGCTTTCTGCAAAAGTCTCTGCTTGTGGCTCCAGCGCACCCTTCTACGTCTATATATCGCGGTTACGCCCTGATTCGTCAAGAGCCACCTTCCAATTCGCCCTCCCTCGCTCGCCTCCTTGCCACCTTTCTTCTTTCTCTCCTTTTTCTTTGTTTTCTCTTTTTTCAGCCCGTGACTTCCACCTCGTCCGGCTTCCTACTTCGCAGATCCACTCTCCGCGACAACTTTCGCTTTCTTTTTCCAACTCTGGCAGAAGGGTGGTTTCTGGCGGACCGACTGTCACCCTTTTATCGAGAAATTTAGTTTCTCTTCCCTTTTACGGCGACGAAGATCGGTGCTTTGTTCTTGCTCCGTTTGATCGGGTCTCTTCGACGAGAGCGAAGAAGAAAAGAGCGAAGCGTAAGCAACGCGTATCATCTCCGATGACATTAATTTGATCAAAATTTACCAGAACTTGGTCGTCCTCCGCGAGGACAGAGATATTACGTTACAAAGCACTTTTTGGAGCCGGTTCCAACTTCAAAGTTGCCGTATCGCCCCCGAATCCCTCCAAGACAATAGTAGCTTTTGCGCCCACCCTTCGACCCCATCCTCCGCCGATGAATCTTTTGTAAGGCTTCCTCTTGAAACGGTAAGAGGACCTTCTTGACCTTCTTCATCTTCTTCCGTCGCTCGACGGCATCGATAATTTTAGAATTCATCGCTCCTGTTACGAAAGAGAGCAAAATGTTTTCTTATCTTGCATTCTTTTATTCGTTGTTCAACGCTTTGGAAATACCCGAGCCTCTTAAAAAAGTTATCGAAACGATCGTTTACCTTTTTAACGGCGTTTAAAGAAACTGTTGAAAAATAGTTTCGCAAAATTTGCAAAGAAGAGGCTTTCCTCGAGTTAATCCTCGATTCGTCACAATATTTGTAGAGGATCGGTGGTTAAAACGAGGAGAGGATACTCTCTTGAAACGTACCAATTTAAATCTAAGCAGACTCTTGGCAAGCACGCCGAATCGCGCCTCTCTCGCTCCTCTCTCCGCGGATGAGAATTTCTTCTCGGTGTCTCGTTTTTCCTCCCTTGCGCCTCCGCCTTCCTCGCGAGTTGTCTTATCTCTCCTCGTCCGACGTGCTCGGGCGTGAGTCACCATCGGAGGACGGAGAAGCTGGACCTTGTCGCGAATCTAAATAAATACGGACACGCGCGTGAAAAACGTGGAGGGGGGAGGGTTGGAGTTTGAAGCTGGGCAGGGGGTGCGGCCGGGTACCGAGACATCGGTTAGAAATGCGTGAGTAAGAACCTTAGGCCGCGGTAAATTTATATCTTTGCGGGTTTCGTCGTGCCTTTCAGTCCGTTTGACTTTTCCGCGGTCTGCCGCTTTTCTCTTTCCTTTAGAAGTATCACCAGTAGTTCTATTAAATGGTAATCGTGAATTCAGTGGGAAGGTTAAAATTACGCGGTGCCGAAAATTGTCGAGCCGGCGAAACAAGGTAGACGACGAGTGCTCGAGATCGAAGGGGCGTGAAAGCGTCGCAACGTGTTCGCGTATAACGAACTACGTCGAAATTATGGCTCGCACTCATCGGGATCTCTCTCGGCCGCGCCGTCCCGACGAAATTGTTAAATTATAAACTAACCCGTTACAGTTGGCCGACGGCCCGGTAATTTGATTCACAATATCTCGTGTCTGGCTCGATTTTCTCGACCGTGCGTTCCTTCTCGACTCTCGCCGGAATAATCGATTTCCTCCAACATTGTTACGGGCGAATTCAATGCGCGGAAACCGATATTCGACACGATACAATCGGATTCTGCGGTCGTATTTTTTCCGTTACGTAAACACGTTTCCGAATTCCTGGTCGACGACGTTGCAACATTCTTGCGTTCCATTTGCCGTGCTAAAAAGAAAAAAAAATGGAAAAGAAATAACGGGCGATAAACAATATCGTTGATTCTTGGGGGAGAACGAGACGATCTTGCGAACGCGATTACCCGCGATTAACCGTATAAAACATCGCGAAGACGCGAAGATGCAGGAGAACGAGAAACAAAAGTAAACGAAAAAAATTTAGGAGACTCGTTATATTTATTCTGCGCTTGTAATTAATCACTAATTCGCCAGTTCCGCTCTTTTTCGCGACACCCTAGGGAATTTCCGTGTAACGAAATAAATTTCTACAAAGGAAAGGCCGTGGCTAAAAATGGAGGTTTGTTTTATGGAAAGGCGCAAGGTTTCCGCGGAATAACGAACCATCTTCGCGTGCGCGTTTCGAGAAGCAACGTGCTCCCGCTTTGGCCACGGATGCCCATCAGTTTTAATTAATTATTAATTTGCCGTGCACAAAGGCACCGACCTCCCATTCGATCCTGTGACTCTCTAGACGCAGCCTTGGACTTCCTCTTTCCGCTCAGCGTGCAACCCTGATGCTTCCATCGCGAATACTGGCCCTCTGTATCAAAATTCGGCGCAGTTTTCGTTACGAGCACCGGCGTCATTAACGGAAGTAACCTATGCTAGGAGAATGGTACGAATATTCATAATTAATCGTTACTAATTGCTGGAAGCAGATTATACATTTCCTCGCCTAACGACAGGAAAAAACTTCCTAGCCATCCTGCTTGTTTCCGCTCTCGTATTTTATCCTAACCTATTGCTACCGATCAGAGACGATCTTCAAGTTTGGAAAACTCTTCGAGTTTGGGTTTAGATACGAATAGAGAAGAGGGGTAAACTATCTCGATATCTTTTAAAAAATATTTCAAATACGCGAAAGGTTAATTGCATCGAAGCAGAGCTAGGTTTCGTGCTTTCAGGTCGCCTAAGGATGTCTCGCGTATTTCCACGCTCGAACGATCGGTCAGTCGATACATTTTCCCCTCGAAGGAATCTATAAATATTTGATTCGAGCCGAAAGGTACCGCGGTAAGTTAGCCCTGGCCTCGGCCCCGAACCGTTGCGGATCAACCGTGGAAAATCGCCAGTTGATTTCGCCTTCCCTCCGCTTCGATCCTCTGTCGGTGCTCGTTCGGCTTTTACCCTTGTCGCGTTCACAGTCCAATCTCGTTTTCCACGTGGAGGATTTCGGCCGGGTAAACTGGCCGATATGCCACTGTCGTTGGACATCGTCCAAGCGGCGTTGCAATTGCAACAACGAGCACTTCGAAAGAGGGGTAAAAAGAGCGAAGAGCGTGACTGCTGTTGCGCCGCCGGGAACAGGAAGAACACCTTGCAGATCTCTTAGGTATCGGCCTCTATCCAACGTCTCAACCTTCTTTTCTTCCTCCCCTCCCCCCCGTCCCTCTCAAGAAAGAGAGCGGAAACTTAATCGTGTTTGGCCGTGGTCCAGGACACGACCAAAGTTACCAGAAGCTTGCTGGTCGGTCACAGTTATCCCCGAAAGTACGTTTGTTTCATCCGGTAGTGGAGATGCAGCGAGCAGTAGGTACGCGCGAGCGGGCCGCTCGTTTAATCGTTAATTCCGTTCCTCCTGGCAGCAGCGTCGGTGAGGCGATTCGTTCTTTTTCCTTTGCCAGTTTGCTCGACTCAGTGGCTGCGATATTTTTTTTTCCCCTCTTACTCTCTATTCTTCGCCCTACCCACGAGCGATTGTTCCACGCTTTTTCAGCCGCGGTAATGCTCCGGCAGTGACCGGGCAGACGCTCGCCAAAAGAGTCGTCCTTAAAGTACCTTCCGCGGGAAAAGAATTTTTTTAACGAGTGGCATCGTTAAAAAAACAGCGAATCCACTCAGGTTAGCGGCAATTTCGACTTCGAGCGGGGAAACTTTGTGGGATCGCCTAGCGTTGCGTTGTTTCCGGAAATTCCTTAAATCAACCTTCTCTTTGACCGTCCCCGCTACCGTTTTATTCACTTCCAAAGCTGGTAAACTATGCTTGAACCAACTTGGTCAGTTTCTGTCCACAGATATTGTTCACAACTAAGGGAAGTGGTATTTGGATACCGAGAGGAAGGACGGATTTTCCGACCGATCGATCGCGATCCTCGATCGCGAAACACTTTTAATGGGTCGTGGAATCTCTTTGGGAGTTGCAGCAAGTTTCTGGAATCAATGGAAACTTGCTCTCGACGACCGACTGTCCGTTAACAATCTAACAAGTTTCTGCAACTTGCTACGCGTTGGAAAAGGAGAAGTTAGAGAAGGGAAAGAGAAAGAGAGCGAGCACAGTTTCGAATTCATATCTGCAAATAATCCGAAATAACCCGGTAAGACTGTTTCTCGCGTTACTACTTAACGACCAAGATGTATTTAACCTCCGTTTTCGAAGCAAGTTTTCCGAGTTTATTAGGAATTTCATTTCATCTCCTCGTTGCCTTTGAGGTATTGAATTAACAACTACCGCATCGTCCTGATAGGATTTCGCATGTTTCGCAGATTTCGCCAGATATTTTCGCGCATTGCTTATCCAGATAATGTCTCGAGCCTTCTTATCGCATCGTACGCGTTACCCCGTTCCTCGATCTCCAAAAACGTCTCGAGGGCTACGGGTCTGTGCATGATTCAACGACACTGTGCCCTTTCTCGCAGTTAGAGTTCCATACGTTAGAAAAATATCGTTTCGTTTGCGAATAACATAGCTCTTTAAAATTCGCCTCAAAATTGAACGTCGAAGCAGCGAGGAGCGTTGAAAATATTCTCTTACCAGATACCTTACAATTTCCATGCAACGTTTTAACAACTTTTCCCGAGGATGGAAAGGATTTTAACGAGAGGGCTGGCCGCTCGACGAGGAGAAAATTTCGCGCGTATGCACAGACGGTCGCGGGTACACGGAAAGCCGAGATTCGCGGAATAATAGGAGGCGCGAGCCGTTTGTTCCTCGTACTCGTGCTACCTTCCGCAAGTATTTTTACTGCACTCATATTTCAAGCTCGTTTAAAAGTTACCTGTCACTTGTCGCGAGGGAAAGCTCGCGAGAGAAAAAGAGCGAAGACTAGCTCGAACAGAGGTAAAACTAGCACTGCTTTATTCCATGCATTCGCGCGAAATTGGCACAATACGCATTTTATTTCCTTTGTGAGTTCGCGTTTGCTAAGGCGACGAGAACTCTTCTCGCGTGTAGTATCCGTTCCGGTTATACACTGGCGCGCCTCGTTTCGGTAAATAAAATGCTCGGCGAGCTTAGCCTGGCGCTTGTGACGACCTCGTCGCTGAATTACCGCCACTCTGATAACGAACCTCGGACTAGAGATCTTTGAATAAGGAAAGTCTAGATATTTTCCGCAACTCAATTTCCCTTCCTTCCGCGTTGCGTCACGGTTCGGAATACTTTGTAAGCTTACACGCGACGAAGCGTGTAGGAATGAACAGGTAACCGATGCGCAGGTATATTAATTACGTTACGCTTCTACACATCTCGCGTCGGTGTTCGTGTCGGCGGTAACGGCGTTAATCGTGAGAATACAGCCATAATACCGCGAGCACCTTGTTACCGTTACAGTTGTTACCGTTCGAGCTATCGCTCGTGTTAATAATAATACCCATGAATATTAATATCTTCGGTCCGGGATAATATTTATGCGACGTATGAAAGAATTATAACACAGGGAAAGTCCGAGCGTTTATCGCGATTCTCTTTGACGAACTGTCCGAAGAATCGTGATTGAGGGGAGCGATCAATTTTCGAGGGATTTTTTGATTTTTTTAACGGGAAGTGTGAAAGAATTTCGTACGGTTCAAGTGGTTCGAGTGTCGGGGTTTTAACAGTAATCGCTATCGTGCGGCTCAGCGAGTCGCGTTGTTCGTTTGGTCGCCCTTGTTTTTTCACCCCCGAGTTCTCCATAAACGCTTCGCCAATGATAAACGAAAAAAACGTTTATTTTATTATTCGGGTAGCAAAAATGCGTGCCGAATTTGGCGGAGATCGATGAACTGGAATCTTGTCGAACGCAATATAAGCTGTTATCGTTTCATCCTGACAAGAAGACAATTTCAATTTCGAAGGGATACAGAGGGTGTTGAATTATTCGGAACGTGAACAAAAACTGGTGTGGCACTATTTTGATAAAAATTCTGCGAATCCCAGGGAACCGAAGAATAAGCGACGTCGACGGCTCAGCTTGGCCGAACAGCTCTGTCCATCCCTCGCGAGCTTGCCTCGGCCTGGGGTAAATTATATACATACGCGTTTCTGGAATCATGCACCGTGAAGCTGAGATATTGCTTGAAAAACCTGCTGGAAGGGTCAACCTTTTGTACCCGAGAAGCTGGCGCATGCCGTGCATCGCGCGGAATTCTTTCGTTCCGAGTCGGAATAAAAGGAAACGGTCGACTCGTCTGCTAAAGATGAAATCGCGTGCTATAGAATTGAAACGCTCCCGAAAGAAGCGTTTGATTCGATGACAAAGGGTCTGTGACACTCGACATTTTCCCGGATTATCATAAAAGTATTGTAAAAGTATTATTATAATAACAGCAGCGCGTAGCTTCAGGTTCTTGATTAATTCTGGAAACTTGATAGAAATTGAAAAGCTGACGAGAAACTGTCGGCTCGTTTTTCGTCAGAGCCTAGGCCCAACGAATCCTATTTTGCGTAAATCTACATTCAACCTGACCGGCTGCTGATCCGGGCTAAATTCCATGGATGGAAAATATATTTATCGGCAAAAATGCGAGTTAGTTTGCGAGCGTATGCAAACGCATCGTGGGAGGGTTCGGTCTCTTTCCATTGCCAGCCTCGACGAAAGCGAAGTTACTCGACGCCAGGCGGCGGGATAAACTTTATGATTGCCACGTTTTCCGAGGATCTCGCCGTTGAAAAGTGTTCGTAACGAAGCACGACGCGCATAAAGATTCCCGTCTCTGAGATAATGGTCCTCGCGCGAACTCTAAATTGTCTGTTAAAAATCCTGTTGACTTTGTTGCATTGTTTACCTGCAGCATTTTCTCGTCTTCGAGTCTGGCTGAATTTCTGATCTTTAATAACGTTTAGATAAAATTTAAATTTAGATAAAGTTTAACGACAAAATTTATCTCCCTCGCCCCACTCTTTAAGGAATAAGTATAACAGCTAGGAACCGTCTGGAAATTCTACGAAATACGAGTGCTGAGATAAGCTTATGAGCGTGATAAATAGCATGGGCGAAATTAACTAAAACGAGTTTGTTATCCTTGTTTTATTTCAAACGTACTCGTGTATCCACCATATTTTGATTTTGCGTAAAGAACTTTTTAACGATAATTGTCCATTCGAGATACTTGGAGAATTAGAGGAACTTGGCACCCGAAGTTCGCTATGTAACAACGCACTGGAAAGTGGCAAGTAGAAAAGGACCGTGTCTGGTCAGACAAGGTCCGGTCGGAATTTCTTAGCGTATCTCTTATTATTCAACTCTGTCGTTTCCTTTCGCAACATTTCAGAATTTTTCTTTCACACTTTTATCGTTCTGGCCTAAACGCTGTTGACTCGCTGATTCTGTTCTAAAATTCTAAAATTCTAAAATTCTAAAATTCTCACAACGTTATAGCAGAAACGATCGCATAGAAGTAGCAAGGATCGGAGCCTCGAATTTCCATTTCCTTGTTTATGGGATCGCGAACGTTTGTGTACCTATGTCCCATTTGTTTGCACATAAATATTGATGACGCGAGCCCTATGAAGAGAAAGCGTCGTCCCTTCGAAGCTTCGATCGTGAACACCATCCAAGTTGTGATCTGCCTAAAGAGAGACTACAAAATGGGGAATCGAGATGTGTATTTTATCGATCTAGTCGTTTCGCGAGGATTAGCGTTAAAAGCACGAATCGTTCGAGGGGTTTCAAGAGTTCTCGAGTTCGTTTACCAAGTAGAATATAAGTGATCGAAGATGACAAAGACGATAAAGATGATAAGATCCTTTTGTAATTAACGCCAACACAAGCTTTCGTGTTACACTTTTTTCGATACGATCGTCAGAGACACGTTTGGTATCGAAATCGATAGGGCAAAGACCGGAAGCGTATCGCTTCTAGCCCCAAACTCGGTAACAAAAGAATAATCGATAGGTCGCAAAATTAATTAGTACTAGACCAGAGAGTGTCGTGTCGTCGTTAGACCATTATTCATGTGAATGTAAATGAATTTACGCGAATTGGAACATAAAACAATTCCTCGCCTTTGAAAGGTTTGTGGCTCTGCGCGACATAGAGGTGAGTCTGTTTCAATACTTCGTTAACGGATAAATATGAACGAAATGCAGTACGTTAAAAAA
>SMSQ01019073.1:330891-375992 GCA_019453375.1 Ctenoplectra terminalis | reverse complement strand
TTTTTTTTTTTTTTTTTTAACAACCAATACCGTTGCAGTTCTGTTTCTAAGTAACTGGTATCTAGCACGGGCGCTGTGTAGTTTTCTATATTTTGCAACTAGTTTTAATTTGGAATCAGAGTGGAAAGCAAACTCACCGTTTGTGTTGAATCCTGAGTCCTCTGCGGGGGTGCAGCGGCATGCCGTCTTTCAGCCAGTGCACCCTTGGGGGTGGAGAACCCCTCGTTCGGCATACTAGCTTCACCCTCTCCCGTAACCTCGCTATCGAGTCCCTGAGTTCGGACAACGTAACTTCCCTCACTGAAATCAGAGATTATACTCGTTAAAATCACATTATTTCCATTGTCAATCGATTTTTTTAAACCTCTATCGTTGTTTAAAATTCGTGCAACACTGGTCGACAATTGTAACTGAACGTGAAACGGAATATTTGAAAGGTGATTACGGGAAAAGTTGCGAACGACGTGGTTCTGTCCGTGAAAATGTCTGACGCGTAATGAATTTCGCGACGGCTAGATCTGAACCGTTGAAAGAGAATTCTTAAAGCGGCCACTTTCGAACTTTCCGTCCAGCTACGTGTCTCTCAAAGTTCCGGCGAAACTTCCGGCGAAATTCTACCCAAGTTTTAATAAACTTTTCGAGAGCCGTACTTCTCGCCGCCGAGAGAAACGACTCTATGAAGCAATACGTGTTGTAAATTGCGTGGTCTTCGATGAAAGAAATCGTTCGCGCGAACGGATGAATCATTTTCTATAGAATCCAAATTCTACTGGTAAAATTGTTTCAAATTGTATCCGGTAAAGCTTCGGAAAGAGAATGTTACAGAAGAAAAAGAATATATATTCGTTCTCTTTCGATGAACTTAGAACCGTGAATATTTGAGTCTTTGCAACGCGACCAATGTTCGCGAGAACAGGTAGAATCATCCTGGGGAAGAAGGAAAGGACATTCTTTTCCATTTCAGATGTTCCACAGTTGGCCGTTGAAACGAAGAATACCGGAAGTAGGGCAGTTTGCTTTGAGAAATCGTATAGGGTAACTTCCCTTGTGGAACGAGATATCCGGAACTATTGATTTCGTCAAAGCGTTGAATTTCCACGAAGATTATTGGGGATCAACGTTCCAGATTATCGAGTGACACGGACTTTGAAAATTCATCGAGCTACAAAACGACTCGTTACCGGACTATGATTCGTTGACTTCGATTGTTGAGAGGATCAAAAGTCATTCGCATCTTACGAGAAACTTATGATAAAGCAAGAAGACCCGGAGGGTAGCTTTTCTCCTCGTCTCTCATTCGTACATCTCTCATCGATCGATCGCGTAGCTCACGAAATCCCTCGGGTCGCAATAGGATACGGTGAACCAAATGAGCTTGCGAGCAGACGCGTTCAAATCCGGCATCCGTTGAAAGTCGCAGACCGGCAGGATTCATCGTGCTTAATCCAATGAATCTCGTGCCCGTGAAGCACAATACGCCCCCATTACGAGCCGGCTTCTCTTCCATTCGGATCGAGCCACGGCGAGATCAAGCGCAGATAAATAATGAAAACGTCCGAGACCGTACAAGGATAGGGTTTCCGGCGTGTTTCGCGGCCCGTCGCGAAGAAATCCTTTGCGCTAGCCCTGCATTATTTCTCGGGTGAAGTGTCGGACTTCTTGGTCGAACGCGTCGAGCGCGTTCAATGAAAACGGCGTTCCATTATGCCCCGGACCACGGAGAATAATAATAATAACGGGGCGGCTGCTGGTTCTTTACCTCCTTCTACCCTGTAACGACTAGCGCACACGCTTGCTTCTCGTTACCGGGGATTCTCTGATAACCGTGAAAGAAGAAAAAGCGTCACCGTGTTTGAAGGTTCTTCGGACGATGAATTCGCAGGTTTTCGTTTGATCTGGGGCTTGGAATTGTAGTATCGTGAATTATAGCTGCTACTGCTTCAAATTGGGTCCAGATCAAAGTAGAGAGTAAAGTGGGTCGACGGTGGTGGTTCTAATTTTAGACTCGGGAACCGTTTCTTACGAGCTCGTTCGTTGCATCATAGAAGGAGCGTAAATGGTAAAAATTGAGAAGCGTTCGCTTTGTTTAATATTTTTGTCACCGATACCCTTTGTGCTCCTCTCGTATTGCTTTCGAGACTTTGCCCGTGTGTTTGCCACTACGAATAACGGCATGCGAACACTAATACCGCTCGTAGAAGCTAGCACTGTTAACGTAGCAATTAATTAGTAAATTAAATTTCAGCGGTATCTGTAACAGAAACAGGATGCAAAATTATCGGAACAAGCGAGCACTCTGTACGATCGTAATCGCGTTACTGAATCTGGAACGACTTTGCAGGGGTTTGCGTCTTGCGCGAGATCTATCACAGCTTCGCGGTTTAATACCAACACCACAGACATTTGTAATCGTCAAGAGCCAAGCCCTGCAATCTCGCGGCGTTTCTTTCGCTGGCGTTTCGCTATTTTTTAAATCCGTTTCCCGTTCCCCTAGCGACCGGTGTTTCGACTAGCGTGCTCGGCGTAATTACAGCATTCCCCCCGGGAGGCAAAACGCGACGCTCGAATTATCCACGACGTTCCATGTCGCGGTGAGAACGCCTTCGGGCATTTAATACGTTTCCATCAATGTCGTCGTCGTCGTCGTCGCCGTCGCTGGGCTACAGCGTTACCAGAAACGTACCGTGCCGGCTTCCTATTTGCCGCGCACGATCTTTCGGAATAGGGTCGCGTACGAATCCTCGTCGTCCTGCTCGATCGTACATCTCTCAAACGAAGTCGACGTTTCACGGTTAACGTTACAGTCCGTGGCATGCAACTTTGTTATTTTCGTTCGAGATATCGTGTCCAGATTCGTTCTGGTCCGACCTTAAAAGATGAATCTTCGTTGAAGGAAGATTTTCAGTGGTACGAGTCAACGCATAGAGTAACAAGATCGATAGGAAATTATAGAAACAGACGATTCACAAATGCGAACGTCTACTATTTCCATCGTATCGGAGATGTTTGTTAACGGTAGCAAATAGACTGTTTTGCCTCGATTAACACCGGTATTATGGTTTGGACAGATATCGGAGCAGAAAAGGTCAGCTCAACGGCAGCCTCGGTGATGCGTTTCACTTTTAGTCGGACCCCGGTTATTGACTCGCTCTACGTATGTATATCTATATGAAAAAGCGAATTTATTTTTCACTCGTGTTTGCGTCCTGTTTCAAGCACCTGTATTCCCGCTCTATGGATCGAAACAGGTCGCGGGAGACGCAGCTGCCGCAACAACATTTTTACAACTCCCATGTACCGCAAACAAGTTAATAATTTCTTATTGCCTCGCGGCAGCGAGTAAACACGCGGAGGCGACGTTGCGTTCATTAATTATATCGTTGGCAATTTCCAGGCGTACCAGCCGCGTCTCGGATACCTTAGAGATCGGAAAAAGTAGCCGGCAAAATGGACGATCAGACCTAGTTTGTTCGTAGAATTACATTCTACTCTTTATAATAGAGAGTCCAAATACTCTGGATAATCGATGAACGTTGCAAAATATTGATATAATTCCTTGAAAGATCCGCTCGCTCGTTCTGTCAGTCCACGAACAAGTGGTCCTGGTAATTTCTTTTTAATGAATCTATGCTTTTTCCTGGCTACTACTTTGCTCTAAACCGTAAGCTATTTGAAAAAGCAGAACTGTCGTGCGGTTGCCGGTCGGATTAAGTCGCGTGGATATTAATTCGAGCCCATAGCTAAAGTGCTTTTACGCGTCTAACTGAAAGCGGTTGAAAGCCAGCTAGCCCAGGTTGGCCAATGCCTGAAATTCACTTCCAGGCAAGAGGATTTCGCGTCTGATTCCCGCCGTCGCTGACTGGCCAGTCTATTCGTTATTAACCGATTACGTATGTGGACGTACGTACGAAGAGGATGCGATGGCGCCGGTGCGAAAACGGATGGAGAAAAACCAAGGGGTAGAGAGTTAGAGGGGGTGAAGGTAGGGGAGGAATTGCACAGAAACGTAAAACGAGCAAGAGGAGAGAAACGAAGCGGCGGATGGAAAGAGGCGAAAGGTGGATATTCACGGTATTCCCATGTTGCCGGAGGCGGCCTCGTGCGGTCCTCACTGCGAAACGTCATTTAACGATTAGCCGTGCGAACTGATGGTGAAATTCAAATTTAAATAGCACCCGCGGGAGAACTCGATCGAGGCCGACTTCTCCGGGACCCTGAATTTATGCTAGAATTGCGGCGCAATTGTCGCTCTAAAGGATTGACCGCCGCGAAACGGAGGGAGGAAGAAAAATTGTTTCATCGAAACGTTCCATCAAGGTGGTGCCTTTGGTACTTCGTTTCGTAACGTTGCGAGGTGACGGCCGGGGTGTAAAGAAAATACGATTAAGTGGAAGAGAACCAGTTTGATCGGACGCCGATTTCGTAACACCGAGTCGAAGAAAATCTTCAGGAAGGAAAGCGGAGAAAATCGAGGAGGGGAATAATGGTCTCGAAAAAACCAATGATATTAACATCGAGACAATCGAATGTTTCAAGCTGGAGGTGATTCGTTCGGAAATCATCTTTCATCTCGCTGGATAGTATTCGTCGGTATTTCGAGAAGTATCTCTCGATTCGTTTGCACGTTGTCCATCGATCCAATTCGGAACAAAAGAGATGCACCAACAACGGGAGTGGGGACAGACGACACGGCAAAGTTCAATGCTTTCAAGGAAAGTAACGCTATTGAACTCGAAACGACGATTAAACGTTTTTTTTTTTTTTTTTTTTTTCTTCATTTCGTTCGACCGTTCGACCGTTCGACGATTTCTCGTCTTTGCCTTGTTAGAATTTTTTTATCGCTTCGCCGTTCAAAGCCAAGAACTAACAAGAGCTAACAAAAGCAAAGATATTTAAAGGGAACGCCGAGGATGGAGACAACAATATCGAGAAAGTCCATAATCGACACTGTGCAACGAATTGGTCGTCCCGGTATCGGGAGTATTCGCTCGATCCTTCGCGTCGATCGATAGAATTGAAAAAATGGAAGGAAAGCGGAGACGCGGAAAAGAAAAAAGCGACGCGGAGACTGTCAGGCGGCATGTCACGGCCTGCTACGAGGGATGAAACATGCTAAGCGACTGGCAAAGAGAGCGGGGAGGTTGATTAATGAACGCGTCGCTGAAAGAGCAAAATAACAAATAGCGCGTTGCCACGTTGCCCTCGGGCTGACGCGATGGTGGCCGTTCGACCTGGTCTGGAACGGGGGTTGCGGCAACCGCCCACGCCGGTTGCTTGATTCATAGTTCCCGCGGTGCACCGACGGCTTGTGACGAGGCACAACCTCGTGTTAAGCATACGACCGACCCTTTGCTCCTCCCTGTCCCCTCGATAATTGATCATCCCGCACACTCTGAGCTGGGTCTAGCCAAATTTCGTTTCGCGTCGTTTTTTCTGCCTACTAGCCTGAGGTTGACAATTATTACACTTTGCAAAGAAACAGACGGATCCAGTTGTTCGGGACTTCCTGCTCGGCCAGGTTTGTCAAATATTTTCAGTTGTCGGTTATAAAAAAATCGTGCGTGAAACGCGGCTGTTTCAGGCAGCCGGTGCCTCTTTTCTCTTCACACCCCGATAGTTTATTTTACAACGATCAACCATCGGATCGTTTTATCGAACGGTTCAAAGCTCGGATGTTACACAGTGATAGGATTCGTTGTTCGCGTCCAACAAGCGATAGATTATGTAATTTGTATGGAAACTTTGATCCACCGTCGCGTTGAAAACGCGTTCCGTCGACGGCTCAATGCGGGCCTGAAGAGATAGCGTCTCCATCGGCATCGCGGAATCGTGGCATCGCGGCATCGCGGCAGCGTCGACAGCCTACTCTCTGAGTATCGCGACAACGCACGCGACGTCAAGCGCGACATTAAACTCTGACGATAAAATCGTTCTTCCTTCCTCTGTTTCTCTCCTCGAGTATTACGACTCTTCGTCGTAACGTCGCGTCAACGGAGAGATTTGCACGCCCGTTTGTTCGCGCGCTCGTCGATATTCAATCGACCATTGACGCTTTTAGTAGAAATGTGGGCAATCACGGTGCTCTTAGCCAACTTTTATTCGGCGTTAAATCTTTATACGCGCGTACTGGTACAAAAAAGTGCTTTCAACGAAGTTTGGACGATAAGAATACATCGATAGATTCTAAACGCTTCTTCGGAGCTATGAATACCAAATGGAGAGAAAATATGAAACGAAGGTCGATTTTGAGCTGTTTCAGTCGGAGCGGAGACGAAGAACCCCGTTCGATTCCCAGACAATTTTCGTAATCGACCATCTTCCGGACCGGCTGTCATAATTCTCGATGCGCCGGAAGATTCGATATCGCGCGGTTTCACGCTGCGCTTGCTCGTCCGGTCCTTTGCGAAACGATTAATGCGGGCTCGTGTATCGTCGGCAGGATGACTGTCCGTTTGGACCTTTGTCCGTTCGCACGTTCGCCGGTTCACGGATCACCTCGGTCCTGTTGACCGAACCGCGCACTTCCGGTTATCCAGCCTCTCGTAATCGAGGCCATCGCGCTAGCTTGAACCGATCAGCTGTGCACACCTGATTACCGATCGATTTTGACAAATATTTAATCGCGATTAATTGATCGAATGCCGTTGATTCCGTTCGTTTTTCATTCCCTCCGACCGATCGCCCTTATCGAATTAATTGGTCGCCGCCTGGCGTCGATATCCTCGTTTTTTCTTCTCGAACCGTTGCCCGTTCTCATCGATCCCCGTTCTACGAAGCGTTCGTTTCGGGCATGGAATACTTTCCATGGTTAAATGATTTTTTAAGCTTTTCACGCGTAGCATGCTCGGTGTATTTTGTAGGTAATCGTAAACGGAGTCGATTCGTGCCGATCGAGCGATCGTTTCCCACCATGAATCGCGCAACTACTCGTGGAAAATTGTTAGCGGGCAAACGAAACGATGCCCAAGGAAAAGTTGGTCGATTTGTTCCTGGTAATTCACGAACTTGCCTACTAACCGTAAAATCCGACAAACTTTTCCCGAACAGCCCGAACTCCTTCCTCGTTCGTTACTCTCGCCCGCTCGTATACATACAGATCCAAGTGCGAGGATGTCGTAAATGGGAGAAGGTGCGAAACAGTTGGCTGTTCTCTCCCCAGGTTCTCGATGGTGACCATAGTTCTTGTTCGATCTCTCTCATCAAGTATCGACTTGTTAATCAGAAGTTGACGATTAACCGACGAGGAGAAAGAGCAGGAAGTATGGTGGAAACTCTTAAACGTAAGAAATTGCAACAACGGAGGCTAGCCGGAGCAACTTCTTTCAATTACTTTGAAAGAGGAAGATTACGCGGGCGGGTCGGAAAAGCGGCGGAAAGAAGGAAGCGCAATTTCTTGCCGGTGTTTTTCGTTTTAATTGCAGCCAGCGCCGAGAAGGGCGTCACGGCACGCGAGTTAACGAGATGGCGCAATATCGTCGGACCATCCGCAGACCGGTCCTCCAGCCTTTATCCTTATTCCCGTTTCGTTTTCACGAGCCATCGATTAGCGGCGAGCAGAGGATACTGTTACCGGCATAGTCCTCTTGGAGGGGTTGCCATTCGTCTCGGTCGTTTCCATAGAACGCGTCTCGTTCTTTTAATGGATCCTCGTTTAGAGGCAGTTCGGCGACAACGGTTACGAAAGAGCCCATCGGTCAACGTTTGCTTTATTTCGACACGGATGAAGCTTCAAAAGACACGAAACAAAGGGAATTACGAACACCGGCCAGTCCGGACCTTGCGGTTTCCGGTGGCGCCTCGCAAATACTGCGGTTTCCTCTATTATCAGCGAGAACCGACGCCTGTACCGAGCTCTACCCCCGTGTCCTTTCCAACGACAAATTAACCACTATTTTCGAATCGTATCTCTGTTCCAGGAGAGTAAAGTCGTTCATGGAATTGTTTAGTAGATCACAACCATTAAAGAGCAATAAATACGAAGGGTGGTCGTCTCGGTGTAAACCTTTTTCCGAAAGGTTGTTCGGATTCGTCGTATCGTGACAACGATATTGGCTGGATGCGACGGTGGCGTGTTTCAGGCAATAAACTCCTTTCACGAGCCTCGGCTCGCGGCGAAGTTTTCCACGCCACGATACGTATAATATCGGTTTTTTTATTTCTCCGCGGTCCATAAACCTCGAATGGTTAATTTTTCGAAGCTTTTATCCCCGCGGGAATTGAGTTATCGTGGTTGGAACTTCAGGAATCTGTCCTGAGTAATTCTTCAACCTTTCACGAACGCAACGAACCTTAAAAGTGGAAAATTCCTTCGAATCCGGATGAAATTCTTTGAAGTTGATCGTAAAAAATAAAAATAAAAATAGAAAAAAAAATTGCTAACAAGTGAATTATTATATATAAAGATGGTATTCCAAAGGTATTGGATAGGACAACGCGAAACGGTAGCGAGATTCGGGAAGACTGTCGCGACGAGAACCGATGATTCCTTTGCTAGGAGTATTTTCGTGGACGCCAGCAAAGATATCGATAGAAATCGCGTCGCGTTCATGTTTCGCGCGAACTCGAACGGGCGATTTTATAATAATTGAGAGAAAACACTGTTATCTGTTAGATAATTTACGAGCGTGCGCCACGGTTGCGTTTACGAGCGTGCGATGCAGGTTGAAACAGGCAGATCGCCACTGGAAAATCGACGCGTGTACGTAGATCGAGATAAACGTCGCGATCCGAACAGTGTTCACGGTGAAAACGAAATTACCGTTGCGCCATTGTGCGTTCGAGACAGAAATTACGCGAGGTAATTCGCATCGATTTCGCATCGAGTTAAATTNTAATTGAGAGAAAACACTGTTATCTGTTAGATAATTTACGAGCGTGCGCCACGGTTGCGTTTACGAGCGTGCGATGCAGGTTGAAACAGGCAGATCGCCACTGGAAAATCGACGCGTGTACGTAGATCGAGATAAACGTCGCGATCCGAACAGTGTTCACGGTGAAAACGAAATTACCGTTGCGCCATTGTGCGTTCGAGACAGAAATTACGCGAGGTAATTCGCATCGATTTCGCATCGAGTTAAATTTCCTTGGCGACGAAAAAAAAAGAATGAAAGAAAAAAAGAAAAAAAAACAAAAAAAGAGAGAGAGAGAAAAAAAAGAAAATTCAATCGTTGGTGGAAAACCGAAACCAGGTGTCCCTCTATTTCGTTTCCCTGTTGGAAAATCGACGAACTGCAGACTCGATCGACAGGCTATCGCGCGGCGAACGTTTCAACTTGTTGTTCGTTGAACGTACACGTCGGAGGCCGTTTCTCTATCAAAATAAAAAACTATGTCGCAGGTTTTGCGGCGGACTCGATTCATTATTTCGAAGACGGGTCTGCGTTGCATCGATTAAACGTCGCTCGATTCGTTGGATACACGCGCGCACGTACACGTATAATCACGTGTACCGTTTTTTCCATTTCATCGGCGTTGTCGATATTCGTTAACAACGACAAATCTACTTACCAAGTTAATCCGACGCGTCGTTGCGAACCGATATCAGTCGGCTCGTAATTTTACAATAATTCGTCCGCAATTTTTCATCCGGCAATTTACGAGCGTCGGTCCGCGCGCTCTCGCGTTTGTTAAAAAAGGAAAAAAGGTAAGAGCGGCGCGCAGAGAGAAAGAGAAAAGAAAGGAGTGGGATACAGCGAAGGGGGAAAAAAGAGAACATCGAGCAACGACGAGAGAGGGGAAAAACAGGCGAAAAAGAAGGGTTGCAGCGGGGGATGAAGGGTGAGGGTCGCGCATAACTGTAACGCGACGTTCGATAAATTGCCCCCAGGTTCTTTTTAGTCTGCCGCGATATTTTATTTACCAGAAAAATGTATCTCTGTGTGCGCGTGCCGCGGGAACGCCACCAGAATCGGTTTAAACCGAGCATTTTTTTGGACAATCCGGCGAATCACAACCAGAGTTTTCGATTTTTTCTCAGGCACCCCCACCCTCCCTGACCATAATTTCTCCACCGCTATCCTCCGGTTCCTATCTCGCGTTATCTGGTGGCGGTGCAATTAAAAATGCATCGAACCGCTGTTTCGGAATAATTGAGTTCGGTCTGGGATTCATTTATTAAGTCGAACGTCGACGGAAAAAGACAAAATGTTTCAGATTGAAAATTCCATAGTTGGTGGAATTGATAAATAAATCAGAGAAAAGAAGCGTAGCGGGTCCTAACCGGCCCTAACGCGGCACGACGTGATACACGTACCTTCCGCGTATCTGTCTTAAGTTCTTTAGAATGACGATACGTATTTAAAATACGTTTAAGGTCGAGCAATACCTCGATGCTCTAAATGGAACGTGACCTATACCACGCGTTATTCAATTACGGACGAAATATCAATCGACCAGCACCAGAAACAACTCGAGAGAGCTCCGAGAGTTTTCTCAAGAGTGCACGAGCTAGTGGGGTGGCGGAAGACAAATGGAAAGCGACCCTTGGGTCGGTGAACTTTCGCTTCCGGGCCGACTGGCCGGAATTGTCGGTGATTTTTCGAGCCGCTTCCCAGACGACGGACGGATATAAAACTTATCGCGAACGCGATAGAGTACAGGTCGGGGAAGCGAGGACGGCGCAATAAACTCCGAGCGAAGAATGCTTCGAAGCGTTTAACGAGCCGTCTTTTCGGCCGATAGACGCGTCGCGAGACAAGAAACCGAATTCCAGCTTTGTACCGCTCGCGACCTCATCGCTGAGGATTCTTTCCTGGCATAATGAACTCGGCTTGCTTGCACGCGAACGGTTCCTCTTTGTTCCGGCTAATTTATCGGTAATACCTTTGGACGTGTACGCGTGTAACAGCAGATCTTTCCACCCTTAGGACATCTTGGAAAATTTCAAGAAAATTCAGTCTCAGAAATTTCGAAACGAAACGCAGCGGTAGGAAGAAACGAATCAGAGAAATTCTGAGCACAGAGAGCTGTTCGTCGCGTTTACAGCAGGTGGTTTCGCCAAGCACCGACCCACCGCCGATTTCGATTTCCCGTTCATCGCGAAAATTGGGAAAACCCAGCGGGTTCGTGCAACCCTTCCGAGGGAAAATTGTTTCGCCATTGCGTTCCCGTTGATGCCACGCCTCGGAGGAAGGCGGAACCCTGAGGTCTACGATTTAGATTTAATAAGCGTACAGATTGGGCAATTGTGGAAAAATCAGTCTCGAAACGGAAGTTGCTCCATCTCGAGAAGACTCGAGGACGCTTCTATCGAGTGGGACGATGAAACGGTAGGTGGGCGCGTTTACGTAATTGGTCGTCGAGAAAGGACACTAACCACGACTAAAATAGACTCGGAGATTCCAGGAAGGGATACCAGCACGGTGTCTGTCTCGTGTCAATGAATCGCCGCTTCGATGCTTCTCGCACGAGGATTTAATGGACGGCAGGGGAAAAGAGCAATTTACCGATGGGTAATTTGCTGAAAAATAAACAACGCTTTGCAGGAAGCGATAACCATCGCGATGCGAGAGACGAAAAAGTGCGATGCAAAGGTTTCCATAAAGTGGATGATAACGGAGCGGCGTCGCACGACCGACCCGATAAGATCCGCTCCCTTGCGAAATGACGCGAAAAACGCTTTATCGTTCACAATGACGTTATCGTTTCGGTGCGATCTACCATTGTGTTTCGTCGTGGTTACCTTCCACGCGATAATTGAATAAACGCAGTGGACGCTTTTACTCCAATCTTCCTTTACTTTTACTCTTTGCCCTGCAATTTTTTTTCTCGCATCCTCCTTGTTTTCCGGAGGTACGTAGTTGCGATAATTTCCTAGGGAACGCCTCGACAACAAGAGCTTCCAATTTCACCGTGAGATCCTTTGATACCGGTCGAACCAGCCGAAGAGAAGCTTTCCGCGCAAATGCGAACCGAGAACTGTTCATTCCTTAGATGTAAAAGTTTCTCAAAAGAAACGGCAGTCGTTCCAGAGAAAGTTGGAGCTGGTAACGGTGCACATTATTTCGCCAGTGGATCGATAGTCGAACAAAGTGAAAAACGAACGCATGGGAAAAATTGCGCGCTGCACTCGGGAAATGGTCCTCGTAGCGGATCAACCGATCTCTCTTTTTCTCTTGGCAATTCAACTTCCGGATCCGGCCTCGGAAACGTAGCGCGGAGTTCGAGGCCTATAAACACTTGTCGACGGTGTAAACAACTTTCCGGTTCGTGTATTTGTCAAGAGTGGAATTCCAAGCGGCTGGGCACGGTATACGTAATTTATTGTTCCATGGATCGTGAATTTGCCGAGGATGCAGCCGAGATGCGCGGCTCTGCGTCGAAACACTTGCAAAGCTCGCCGACGTGGAAACGCGACACGAGTTCCCAACGGAATCGAACGCTTTCTGCCTGTTCTTTGCTGACAAACTCTCGACAAACAGAAGGCACGCTTCGACTTTAAAAGCGAGCCAGAGGACAGGGCAGCACGAAAATTTCTGGCAAGAGCCACGGTCCTGAGAGCGCCGCTCGACAATTGTAGCGTTTCAATGGCCACTGACCCTCGTTTTTCAGCCGCAGGGTATCCTTCTGTGAGCGTCGCATCGCGAGTCCAGACCGTCGATGTCCTGGAGCTGTTAGACATCGTCTGCCAGGATGATTCTCCAATTACGGCTAAAATTTTTGCGGAAGCACGAACCATCGACCCGCGAGATTGCTTGAAAATCTCGAGAATCGCGAAGAAAATTGTTGCGTGCTCGAAACTTTGCGCTTGAAACGTTTACCGAGGTATCGGAAGGGGTCGATTTAAAGAAGCTTCGACCGATGGAGAATGAAAACTCGATCCGTGGTAAATAGAAAGCTTCTGTAATTTTATCCTGTTTCATTCGATGCACTTACCCCGGTGCACGAACGCTCTTCTTTCTCGCTTCTCCTTTTCGGCGTTTCTATTTCGGTTTCCCGTAGATTACAACCGGTAGCGCGAACCCGGACTATTATTAGGCGACGCTACTCCCTCCTTCTAGATCGTGTTATTTGTTTGACCTCGCTTTTTCGTACTTCTCCGCGTTGCGTCTCCTCGAAAAATCACGCTTTATTCTCGATACGACGACCAAACGTATTATTTTCAACGAAAAGAGGCCAACAGCATCGAATTCCAGGGTAAATCAATTACGAAGGAGTTGAATCGATGTCGGGAAAAGACTTTGAAATTATTTCGATTCGTTCGAACGACGAATAGGTGCCGATACCGTTCTTCTACCTTCAATTTTTTTCGATTCGAATTACCAGAACACTCGGAGGAGGATGGATCGAATGGTTAGGGAGAATTTCGTAATAGCGAAACTGGAACAACATGGTTTCCCTTCTTTCCACTAGCCCCTGGCATGGTTCCCCCTTCAACTCGAACTAGCTGGAGTATAAACAGCTCGTGGAATGCCATGGGGGAAGCATTAGCAAGTGTTAAGCTAAATAAACACTCCGAGCGACGGGAGACGGGACTGCGTTTACAATGGTAACGAGTGCCGCTACGGGGTGGCTCGATGATGCCTCGAGTGTCTCGTGACTAATTGTAAACTCCTTAACCGATGCTTTTCCGTTCCACAATAATTCTGTTGGTTCCTCGAATTATCCTGAACCGTAAAATGGTATCTCTTTTCAAATTTTTATTCGCAGTTTCTGTTGTTCGAATACTCAACCAACGTCACAGCGATTAAATCGAAAATTCGAGGCTACAGTCTAACGTAAAATTTAAATAATTCTGTAAACTCGGCGCGGTTGAAAGTACACACCAGGCTAGGGAAAGATGTCATCGTAATTTAATGTATCTTACGATAATTGGTCCTCCCTTTGTTCGTTGTATCGCAAGTTTCCCGTCACGCGTCTCAACGCATTAGACGTTTTCTTCGCAGTCAACAACTTATTACGTTACGCGGTTACGCGGCTGCCGGGCTTCTTTTCCCGCGGCTTCTTTGTCTTCCTTGATAATCTCGTTTCTTACGAATTAATCTCGACATCGGCTCCCAGACATCCGAGTTTCGCAACTCGTCGAGTTTCCACCGGGCTTGGCTGACGTGGAAATTGAACGACGTTGTATCGACTTATCGAGGAACGATGCATCGCCGATGCGAATTCCAAGAGAAATTGCTCGAAAAGATCGCGCTGCGTTAATCGACGTCGAAGCGGACTTAGGAACGCAACGTCGTTCGCGTGGCATCGAAACGAACTTTCGCGACTTGCTACCAACTTGACTTAACGTTTTATAGATTCAGTATTCCGAAGCACCGCTTGTTCGCTTCCTCTTTCATATGTAAATGCCACGTTTTATGCGCACCGTCTTAAACTACCTCACGGAATTAGTTCATCTATGAATGCTTGCGTGCTTTCTTCGAGCACTCGATGCGAGAGTAGTTTGAGAAAACGAAGGAGATCGTTCTGTATCGAATCAGGTCGAACACGAGTCACGATTGCCAGAATGGTCGCGTAAACGAGGCGTAAACGAGGCGCAAACGAGGCGTAGACGCAGGAACACCAAGTTCGGACGTCGATCGTTTAATCGACGTTGTTCGAGATTAGCGAGCGACAGTGTTAATGCGCGTCACCATTAAGCGTGTACTTAACGTTGCGTGTGAACGAGTAAACGGAGAGAACGTGGACCGAAGGCGAGCGACAGAGGAAGCAAACGATTCGGAACCGCTTTTCTGGCTAACGTCGAAAATCCGTTCAGCTCTGATGGTTCGAGCTGTTCGTTAAGAATTTACAACTTTTCTCCCGAAATAATCGCTACCGATGTACGACCACGCGTGAAATATAGGATTCACGGGTTGGTTTTCCGTTTAAACCTTTTTCAATAATCTTGGACGATTTTCATGGTCGTAGATCAGAAACAGGAGCAACGAACATAAGAGTTTCTTAGCACGTTTCCAGGCGTCGCGCTTCGAAGCCGGCCGCACGAAGCGTGTACCGGAGAAATTAGTTCGTGCACGTGATTACCCGTAGAGGCACGCAGCCTGCTGCCGGAAACTACCCGGAGAAGAGTCACGATCGTCGGCTCGGCGTCCCGGGAAACGCGCCGACTAAACGATAAGGGGTTGCTCGGCGGGGAGAACGTGGCACCGTTAAAACGCGATCATACGCAAGTACGCGGCTATCTAGATATCAAAATTATATTTCGAGAAATTGCTCGTGCGATTTTAAGAAGTACCTTTGCTAACCGCCACTCGAGATTCGTCCCTTCTATCGTTATCCACCGACTCAAATAGTGCTCCGTATCGTAAAATGAATCAAGAGAATCGTTGCGAGCAACGGGGTGGAATCGATGCGTGAATCGTTGACGATCAAAGGCCGTGGTATCGTTCCGTCATGGCTTCCTTTGTCCGCTGTTAGAATCGCGAACAACGACGCAAAGTGCACTCGGCTAAAGTGGACGTGGATGGCCGGTCGAGACGAAATTAACGAAGCAGAATCCGTGAAGCTACTGACAAGGGAACCGCGGAACACGCAACGTACCGATTTCCATGAAACTTTTCATTGGTACCAGGAGAGTTGTCCACAATTTTCACAGCGTTTCCTTTAACTTTTAGAAACTTCTGTTTTAGACGAACGCTATCGAACGGGAAGTAGGTCGAAGGACGTTGAAAATGATAAAAAAATTTCCCGTTTCCACGATTCAAACTCTTCACAAATGACTCACCCGCGGTATTATCGCGCTAATTTTTCCTTCATCGCGGAACGCTCGATCGATTGCAAGTGTGTTCCCATTTTACAGAGAGAGAGAGAGAGAGAGAGAGAAGGGAAAAGAAAGAATAAAAGGTCACTCGGAATCTCTCTTGACTCGCAATTAATTAGGGACGACCGGTCTACATTTTTCCCTTTAGCGAACGCTTTTAATCATCCTTGCGATTTCGAGGTCTCTCTCGTTGGCTGTGTTTCACCTCTTAACCTCCTTACAGGCCGATCGTTGACGATATTTAATAGAATTTCATGCGACAATGACGTTCTATCGTTCGAGTTTCACAGCGAAAATGACGTTTCCATATCGAAGTTTCGATTCGAATAAATCGAGACTATCGAACAATAATTTGACGATACTCCCAAGAATTAAAAATATTTGCGCGTAGATCGTAAAAAATATAATAGTCGATAAGACAGAGTTTTTTCTTACTCAAGTGACTTACGCTTAATGGGAGATCGAGTATCGAGGAAGTAGAAACGACCCGACTATGGTCAGACGCGCGCGGCCCGATACGTCGCGTCGTATCGATTTTCGTTAACTCCAGGACAATTGGCTCGTGGCTTGGCTACGAAATAATTTTATCGGATTAGGATAAACGGTTGGTTCGTTATTCTCGTTTTCTTCTCACCCTTTAATTCGAATTAGCTGGATTTTTATAAACGTGGGATTAAGGAGTTTGTGGGAAAATAGAGAGAGAGAGAGAGAGAGAACTCTAGAAAAATAATTTTCTACGATATACATACGTATATATGAAAAAATACGATATCTTTTAATTTTTCCAAACGTTCCTCACCTTTTAACAAAGCAACAGGAAAAAAATGTTTTAAATCGCAAACTTTTTATCGACTTTTACTGTCCCTGCGGAGAGAGATCAATGGCACTCGAGGTTCGAAACGACGCATCGAACGGCATTTACTGGGAGAGTTACTTCTGCGATTGTACTCGATCCCTTAAATCCCGAGGATACAGCAATAGAGCGATAATTTTAAGAGAAAATTTTGAAAAATGCTCAAAGTCTCGTTTCCGTGAAACCTGTTCACCTACGTTGTTGCGTTTATCCGAGTGTGTTTTCTTCTCGAGGAACGAAAGAAATTCTTGTCAGAATAAATATTTTCCGATATAATCGAAGGATCGTACGAGCTTTCGAATATTTTTCGGAACGAAAAGAATTATCGTCACGATCGATTAGTTCGAAGTTTCTCGACGAAAGCTCGTCGATTAGCAGAAACGAATCGTAATCGAATTTCCTACCGAGCTGTTTCTCGCAGCAATGTTTCTGCTTTGTCGAGAGCTGAGAGCCAAGAGCCGAGAACCCAAAGCCAGTCTCCTGCCTGCCGCTAAGGTATTTCTAATTTAAACGTAGCTAGGCAAAGAATAGGAAAAGACGCTTCGCACGTTTTCAGCTTTAAGGCCGCGTTCACACCAACGAGAACGCGATGGGCGGAGAGGAACTTTCTCTAGCGCGACGCAAGAAAGGACTCTGCTTTGCGATCCACCGCAACAAGAAACCCTTGAACACACCTTTTCGCTTCTTCACCCCTTTCTTCCTTCCATTCTTTCTTTCTTCCGTCCTTCCTTCCTCCTTTTTTTTCTTCTTTTCTTTCGCCCTTTTTTTTTATACTCGTTTCTCCCGCTTCTGACTGCATTCACTTTCAAACTCTCGAATTAGGTTTTTTCCGTCGGTAACCAAGGTCAACGATCTTCTCGAGTTCTTCCTTTTTCCAAGGACTCGAAATGTCTTGGGGCATTTGCTTGAAAGAAATTGGGGGACAATGCGAATTGAATATTTCGAAATCGTTCGTTTCCGTTCCACGTATGAGCATCGATTTCCTAGCGAGATAGCTGTGAGATCTTTCCTAGCCAGCGACGACTTGTTCTCGCTCGGTGCCGCGTCGGAACACGCAGAACGAGTATTACAATTTCAAAAACGCACCCTTATCGGGTAAAGAGACTTATCCGGTTGAATAAATTTCTCCCCTTCGGCGACCGTGAGAGGGGATCCATTCTTTTCGATTCTTCGTCTACCCGGTTCCGCTCGAATATCTCTGCAGATTTCGGGATGAAACGGGACGAGGATCGCTCCAGGCTAAAGTAGATCCTTCGAAGCATCGCGGAAGTTGGAAATGTTCGCTACCCTAATGCGAAGTCCTCGCCTCGTTGAGATAATATCTCGCGTTTCTCGCTAAGAAATATCAATACGAGGCCGTTCTGATTAAAAGCTCTTGGAAATCAATGGTTGAACCGAAGGCAAATTACATCTTCTCCGTATCCGTCGAACAGAAAGGAGAGCAAGACTAAGGCAAAAGGAGTTCTTGTTTGTCTTTTTCTCGACAACGATTCGATATCGGTGCACCGTCTCGGATATCAGGCCACAGAGCACCGATATTGCCCTCGTAACGTGTATCGGCAAACATTCTCCTTAATACCGTAATCCACCTCTTTGTTATTCTCCGGAAATGTATGGAAATTGTTGCGGAAAACATAGTCGAGTCACTAATCGTCGATCGAAACCATCTTGACGAACCCCTTACGAGGCAACGTTCTCTCTACAATAAGGAGAAGCAAGAAATGGGAGGTTCCTGCACTGAAATGTTTCCCAAATTGGATCGAGTGGAACGTGGGCAAGATTGCGGAGGCATCGCGACACGTCAGATTCGCGGTGATCGATCACGGAAAGCCCCCGGGGCGGGACAGAGTCGTCGCGACGCCCGAACTGCAAAGTTGGGACGCGGCATCGCTTCCTGGAAATTCCAGGACATCGAAAATTCTGTCGTTACACGGCATCGAAATCGTGTCGAATTACTGCTCGAGGGAAAATTCGTGACCCTGAAATCGAGATTGCTTCCCGAAGCTGGTTCGATGAAGAAAATGTGAGAATTGGTATACGCGAAAGGTTTGCGTCGAACGAATTGAAACGAGAAGAGAAGAGAACGATCGAACGATTACTCTTGAGCGGGTAGAGTCAATTTTCAAACGTCAAGCCTCGTCTCGTTCGTCATTGTCGCGGAACCGAGTAGGTGTTATTGCGTGAACGTTGCGAGAACAGTCGGGTAAGAGCCATCTGCGATGTGTAAGTTCGTTTGTTCGGAAGTAACGCCTTAACGCCTTAACGCTTTAACGCTTCAACATTGCCGACTGGCAGACGCTTCGACCTCGACGGGAAACAATACGGCCATGAACGCCTACGAGAAACGATCCTAGAGTACCAGGAAGAATACCAAGCCAGGGGAAGGCTGTTTCGACGGCACTGCCGTTTGAATTCGAACCAGTGGAACGATTCCGAGCACGATCGTATGTCATTGAAACGGTGTAACGAGAGTTTACGCGGCAGAACGATGCCACGAGAAACCACTGAAACAGGAGCTTATGGGTGAAGCTCCTGGTATCTGTTTGCGTTTCGGGAGGCGTACGAGAATTTGAATGAGAACATGTATTGTTATTACGGACCCTTCGATGATTTCCTATTGTTACGCCCTGTGTTCTACGTGAATTCGGTGAAAGCGCACTTTTCGAGTGGTAGAGGAGAATAAAGGATACGGTTGGTTTCCTGGAAACAGCTGTACCGTATAGGTACCATATGCTAATTACCGATTCGGAAAGGATAAAGTATACGATACAACAGAGAAGATCCAAAAGGAAATTTAACCGATCGAGAAGAAAAAGAATTGTACGAGTGCAACGATCGGCTGGCCGCAAGCTTGCGCGAGGCTCTCGAGGAATTAGGAAAGCAGGAAGAATACGGGAAAAGAGGAAACCGCGCCAAGCTGCAGGCGGTTCGGGTTTCCCCTAACGCGAAGTGGCACCCTCTAAACTCGAAAACGCAAAAGAGGCCGGAGAGAGAAGACTGGATAGGCAGAGGCCGGGCTCGTGCATCATCGAAGGGAGAGGGAGAACGATACGAAGCACCAGAAGGAAAGAGAAGATGCGGTGGCAAGAAGCAGACGCGCTGGAACATTGGTGGGAAAGAGAAGCGGATGAGAAGAAGAAGATGGTGGTGGCGGCGGAGAAGGAGGAGGAGGAAGAGGCGGCGAGGAGGTGGAGGAGTAAGAGAGGACCGAGTGTTTGCCTAGCCGGGGCACGAACCCCGTAAATAGAATCCCATTAAAGCCTTGACGCGTTGCCGCTCGTCCTCCTCTCGTGTAGATATACGAGAATGTACGTGCACGAGTACACGAAGAGAAGAGGAGCCGGTGCGGATCTTAGGCACCTGCACACAGCCTAGCCCTTGGGGGTGAGGAGCAGCCCGACGGGAAAAACATCGTGGCCGAATAATGCGAGCCAACTTCGGCAGCATAGTCCGATGGAATCAAGAGTGCCATGGAGAACGGCGAATCGTGTAAGTACTTTGCCGATCCTTTCTTTCCTCTTATCGAACAGCTTTTTCTTGTAGTTTATTCTATATAGTTTATTTCTGGAATTCTTCTTTAAATTGCCAGCTACGACCAATCGAGAATTATAATTGTTGTATACCATTGTAATACCATTTACGTATCGCGTAAGCCCGATTCTGTCTTTTCTTTGCGACGTTATCACGCGGAATAGAAAAACCGAAGAGGCGAAAGAATTTCAGCTTTCTCTTCGAATCGTCTTCCTTTCGACCGATTCGCTTTTCCCAACGTTCACCAGTTTCATTTTATCGATCTCTTCAACCCCTCGATTTCCCACTACGCATCAATTTCTCTTTTCAATCCGTCACTCGCCTATCCTCGAATTCCTATTTGTTTAGCGATCTGTTTCTCGTATTTTGCCCCTTTCTCGGTGTTGTACTCGACCCTTTTACCCGACGGATTCCTCGACGGCGTTCCTCTTCTGCTCGTTCGACGCTTCTCTCGGAAGAGCTTCTTCGCCGTCTGTCCCTCGAGAATTCGTCGTCCCCGTGTGTGCGCACCCGCCATAAAAAGAGAAAGAACCGTGCACGATCGCATCGTGCATCCACGTCGTTGGAAATTGATCGATCGACTTAGCTACATTTTCCCACGGGTAGTCATTGCAGTTTCTGTTCCGTTCGAATGGAACTCGCGAACTCTTGGATCGATGCATCCACCTCGGACTATTATTCGGTCAACTTTCTGATTAAGTCGACGTATCGCGTATACGTATTCTCGTGAAAGTAGCGACGAGTATGCCAGATCGTCTCAGTCGGAACCGTCGTGCGACGAACGAACGATACAGCGTGCAACTTTTAGGAGCCATCGTTTCGAATGTTGTCGAGAAACTTCAAAATTTCGGAGAAGAAGCACTGTCTGTAGTCGACGCTATTGAAGTTAACCAACGCTTCGGCTTGTATATTGTTTCTTTGCCCGAGCCTTGCCTGGTAAATATCGCCTTCGAAGCATCGTTTATCAACGAAAATTACTCGCATATTTTTCTTTTCCTCGAGAGAACGGTAGACACCGGTTGGCGACGTCTCTGTAGGATGAAGAGAGATCCACGATTCTTCGTTCACCAAACATTTCTCTTCCAGCCAGTCCATCGATGAATAATGCACGCCTCTTTCCAGGTTAATATTTTAAGGCTCGAATTGACCTCGTGGTTCGAAATTCTCTATTACGTATTTAAAGCAACGCCACTGCGAACGCTGATCCTCGTGATAATTTTATCGAGCATCAGCGTTATTTACAATCGCGGAGGTTATTCTCCTCGAATTATTCATCCCTCTTCGCGCATCTTAGGTTTCGTTCGACGCAACTGCTGCTTGTCCATGATTTAGGTCATCCCTGAATTTCTCGTCGATACGTAAAAATCTTACCCAAGATTCATGTTCGAAGAATAGAATTCGGTACCTAGAAGTCGTACAGGATCAGAATATCGTCGTCGAAGAAAAGAAACTGGAAACTGGAAACTGCTTGCAGAAAGCTGAACAGAATCTCCAACAAACGCAACACCGTGGACTTATCGAGCTCGATTTAAAATTGGAAAAACGATCGCGTTCACGGGAAGGAAGAAAGGTTCGTTGTATAATTCGCCACTAAACGGAGTTACGTAACGAGAGGGTGGACCGTTTGGTCGACGGTATCGCGCGCTTTTATCCGTTATTTCTACTCGGCGAAGGGATTCCACTCGCCAGCGCGAAACGGCCGATCGAGCAGCCCGCGTACGGGCCAAAATGCTCGGGAACGAAACAGCCGGTGCGATCGTTTCTGGCAAGAAATCCACCGTACGCTGCTGCCAAATCGAATTCCATCGAGAGAAATGCGCGTATCTGTCTAGAATTTAGGAAAAAGCGAACGTCGAGGAAGGGGCGGTGGAGGACGGACGGAACAGCGTCGAAGACAAAGGGGCAACTTAGGAGTTTCGAGAGTAACGACAATGATGTGCAAGGAACCGTAAGGTGAACTTGGAGCTCCGTTGGAAATTTCGCTTCTGGAACGATTGTTCGCCCGCTCGAGCGATTCCACTCGTCAGCGCTAAAACATACTTACATTCGCCGGAATTCGTTTATCGTCGGAATCGAACGAGACGTTCATCCAAGGGGAAAGACGTTTCTGGTTGCGTTACTCAATTATTTACAGCAGATAGTTATCGATTTCATTATTTTCTAGCCTGCGCGAACTTGTCAACGATCGATCGGGGACACGGCCAGAGTGTGCCCGATTAGGGAATAATTAGAAACGCGATGGTTGCATACCGATCAGGTGTTTGGAAGCTTCGCAGTTGGATTCCTTGAATTTTACGCTCGCAGTCCTTCGATTGCTATCGTTAACTCTCGTTAATCAACATTCGTATTCCACGTCGGCGCGAACCAATCGATTAGTCGATCTGCGATTACACGATGGAGAATATTCGTCGGGCAACGCGGTATTTATCGTAAACGGTACAACAGTTCGTTACAGCAAATTGATTTCGCGCGATGACGCCCGACCGAGTTGGAAAAGTAACGCTTTACGTCTCCCGACCATCTATCTATCTGTTCGATGATTCGATCCAATTAATTCGCTCGGCCCACTGCCACCGTGTTTCCAGAATTCTACACTCGCGGGACGCGGAATGTAGCCGCGCAATAGCGGTGAGAATTTTCCGCCTCGGAATTCTTGCGGCGAATTCGTGGATCGACCTGGAAAAACGAGCTCCGCGATAGTTGGAAATCGGATATGAAATTTTCATGTATTCGTTTAGAAATCGATCAATTTGTTCGCGAATGAACAACGTCGATGTAGACACGTTTTATGAATAACCGTATAATGGTGGAAAAAGGAAGCAGATAAAAACTACGTGCAAAAACAGTACTACTTTTCCGAGTCTCTTTTTCTCCTGGTTGCTGTCGCTCGATTTTTCTTTTTTTTTTCTTTTTTTCTTTTTTTCTTTTTTATTTATTTATTTTTTTTAACAAAATGCTGAGCACACGAGAGACACATGGGGGAATCGCGAGCGACACGAGCTGGCTGGCTGGCTGGCGTTCCGCCAATTTTGCAGCTCGTCGATAGGACTCTTCACACGCGATAAGTGCGCTAGCGTTGCACAGGCCCCGCGTCAATGAAAATTCGTGGTGCCACAATTATCAGCGAATTCGTTGTTACGTGGAAGCGCTTTCGACAGATAACCGGTATATGTTTCCGCGTATTTATGCATAACCTATCCCTCTCCTCTCTCTCTCTCTCTCTCTCTCTCTCCCCGTTTTTCTCAGTTTCTTTCTCTCTGTACAACCTGCCGTATCTTTCGCAAATGTTCACTCTTATCGTGAAAAAACGTGTGTTCTTACGGATATACTTTTTCGCCACGCAAGCAGTTCAAGATCGACTTAATTTTTTCCCCAGAAGTAACAAACGCGGGTTTGTTTGCTCCTTCCCGAGGCATTCGATATTCGCAATAACTCAACCTGTCGACGGAATTCTGATTCGACGCCGGCATTCNCTCTCTCTCTCTCTCTCTCTCCCCGTTTTTCTCAGTTTCTTTCTCTCTGTACAACCTGCCGTATCTTTCGCAAATGTTCACTTTTATCGTGAAAAAACGTGTGTTCTTACGGATATACTTTTTCGCCACGCAAGCAGTTCAAGATCGATTTTATTTTTTCCCCAGAAGTAACAAACGCGGGTTTGTTTGCTCCTTCCCGAGGCATTCGATATTCGCAATAACTCAACCTGTCGACGGAATTTTGATTCGACGCCGGCATTCCCGGCGAAGCCAGTCTGTGATTGGAACGCGCCGCTAAATGAAACGTGCATATTGCATGGGACGAGAATGCGTTTAATCGTTCGTCTGGTAACTATGCGGGACAGAACAGAAGGTGTCGCCGTAGGTAATCGCGAATGGATTGTTCTACGAAGATTTTTCGAGAATAGAAATTAGAAACATGTAACAATTGTTTTATATTCCGAGGGGATGCGTAATCGATAACTAATCGATAGCTAAACTGACACAGGAATCATTCGACGAACGAAAGTTATTCGTCGAATGGAAACCGTTGCGCTATGGAAACCGTTGAAAATAAATCCAATCGAGTCAAGCTGATACACGGTAGTGAATCCACGTGGCAGGGAATAAAGTCGTAAGATGATCATGGACCTCCGAAATGATCTTTCTCGAGCGAGTGCATAATTCTTGGTGGCGTCGCGGAAATATTCAAGCCGCTTCCGTCTGCTTTATATTCGATGCATCGGTAACAATGAGCGACGACACTTTATTACCAGTAGGATCTGCCTCGTTTGTCCCTGTCTCCCCTCGAATGTTCCGCGCCACGCCGTTTCCGATGAATCTAATTCCCCGTGGACGACGAGGGAGGCTCGTTCGCGCTTAATCGCAACCGGCAAAACTTGAGACGATCGAAATTATCCCACCGAGGGTTTACGTAATCGTAGGACCAGACTCGCCGCCGTGCTTACTAAAATATGCATTGCCTGTTCCAGTGGCAGCTAGAAAGCCCGAAACTCGGCGGACCATCGTCTCCAGGCATTTCCATATCCGCTGCTGGCTAAACGTACCTATCGACTGGGAAACAAACGCGACTGGTTCCGTCCGGTTCTCGAGCACCAAGGGGTGGAGAGTATCGTACAAATTCTCGATAAGAATCCAACGACGTTGCCAAGGGTTGGGGGTTTAAACGGTACGGAAATAAAATTACAGTGGGAGAAAAAAGAAACATCTTCAGGAGGAGGAACGAGAAACAACGTGGAACGATGGGTTTCGTGTTCCTTGAAATACTATGCTTTGTATCGGAATCGTTCGCATTGGCAGCGTGGCGTATTTAATTCGGCCATCGTTTGCATAAATTGCTTTAACCGACAACGATTGTGAATTTTAAAACTCGAGCTTGTCCAAGATGATTATTAACATAATGTTAAAAATTAATAGTTGAAAGTCTAGTAACTTTAAAGATGATTCAATATCAAATGCCTGATAGATTTTTATGGATAAACGCAACGTTCCTGGAAATGCGCGACAAAGGATTTCGTGCTTCGATCAAGTTCGATCGGTGATGAATCAAACAAGATTAACGATGGCCGATTCACGACTTCAGGAAGCGCGCAGCTCTATTTACGGGACGGTCGATTTAGGTCGATAATGCGGAAGGACGAGAACCGTCGCGTACGTATATCGATGTACACATCCGTGGCCTGGGAGTATAATAGAATGCATTCGAGGCCGCAACACGGGCGTGCCCTATCCTTCCGTGGATATTAATGGCGCAAGATATTGCTTTCGCACGCCGGCTATACCTACCACCCGTTTTATGCACTGCTATGTATTATTAATGTCGTCACGAGACAAAAAGGGTTCGCGATCGAGCACGACGCGCCATGCTTTAACCTCCCTTCCTAGGAATCACTTCGTATTCGTGTTGTCCTTCCGACGTTCGATGTTCAGTGGAAACCGATTTTCAAAGCGTAGAAATAGCCGCTAGGTATTGTTAGAAATACAAGTTTAATAAAATTAACGTTCGTCCGGTTTTTATTTGATTGCGTCGCAATCGTGACACGACGACGGGCGATTTCCGCGAAATTGTCATCGGTTGAGACACTTGATCGATTCGCTTGAAAGAAGAGCAAAGAGCGCGAGGCTCGACCGATCGACCAGCGATCCTTTCAGTGTTCCCTTGCATCGTTAGTCTCGACTCTTATTCCTTCGACAAAGAAGTTTGATAGGCAGCATTAAAATTGGAACGAGATTCGAAGCAAGCCTCGATTTTTTTCACCTTCTTCTCGACACCGCAACGAAAAAGAAAGACGAGAGATGCGAAAGACGAATCCTAAGGAAGCCCTCGCGATCCATTAATTTCTCGTTCAATTTGTAGGCTGGGATGATCCGCGAGCACTTCCTTCGGGAGGCGGGCAAACCACCCCCGAAGACGGGAAGATCCGCGCCGGATTAGAATCAAGCATCGGGACGGAAAAGTCAGGTCGACGGATTAATTTACGACGGCTCGTTGAAACAGATCTGGAGATTTATCGAGGAACGATGACCTCGTGTGCCCACCCTCTCCGAAACCTGGCCATTTTCTCGCGAGGGCTTTCGCCATCGTTCGAACGGCACTCCGATCTTCTTTCGTCTTCTTTTCATTGCCAACCTCTTTCCTCTTCCTCCTTTTACCACGTAATCTCGAAGCTCGCTAACGAGACATCGAGTTTGTCAACGTCTTCGCGACCCTTGGATGATCTTCGAGGGCAGATTCGGTTAGAGGGTGAGTCTGGGCGAACGTCCTTGCCCCGAGTGGACGTAGATCCAAGATCCAACCGATCGCGCTAACCCTTCGAAACGTTCGAGCTCTTGGCCGCTACTAACGAGGAGTTTCTTCTCTAAGAGGAAGTTTTAATTATCGCTGATTTTGATACCTTCTTGTTCTTTCCTCGTCTTTTGTCACGATGAGTAAAGCGCGCCACCATAAATATGTAAGAACGGAAACAAATCTTTGAACGATAAAAACTATCGCATCGGAAACGGTTCCTAGAAAATAAAAACAGGAACACCTTCATCCTCGAGTTTACGCACGATTCCTCGAAAAGACACGAGCGGGAGAAACGGTCGATCTCGTATCGTTTGCATCGCAAGATTGATTCGTTCGTTTAAACACGATGTCCCCAATGATTTCAGTAGGGAAAAAAAAAAAAAAATATTTTCCACGAGCAAGAGAGTTTCCATCTTCCCTGGCTGTTCGACGTCTTTTTATTCCATTGGTAATCTGGCGTTCCTCGAACGCGATAAGTCGGTCCGATATCGCGAGGAGTAAAGCATGGATTTCGTCGGCCTTTCTCCGGAGAAGAAAACACGATATTACCGCCGCCTTTGACGGCCCACGAATTTCCTCGTCTTAAGGATAATCCAGCTTTTTTTTCCTACGACCAACCTCGTCCCCTAGGGATCGCGTTCTTATGTGTCCGTGGTTAATAAGTTCTACGACGAAAGAAAAATTTTCCGTCGAAGCTTTTTTTTTTCCAGCTTAATCGTCGCGACAAGTAGCAGACTTTGAGAGGAACTTTTAAATTTCTGACTGAACGAAAGGGTCGAACGATACGTAAAACAGAACTGTGATTATTCGTAACTTGTTGGGTGTCGAGTATTAATTACGTATGCGCAGTGTAATGGATTTCCATTAAATTCTATTCTAAATCCGATTAGCCGGCAATTCCAAGAGCGCTGAAATTTACTCGATCGATGGTAAACCGATTGAATTCGTTTCATCGTTTCGGTAGAAGATACAATCAAGGAGGATGTATTCCGTGTTCTTAGTAGGAATTCCCTCGGTGAAAAGGAGCATCGATGGTAACCAGCTGTCGTGGAAGATGTAACGAGCCTGTCGACGCGTAGAATTGCTAAACTAATGACCAGGTTGCGGGACGGGTATTAATTATTGGGGTCCAGTTGAAGTGGGTGTCGTTGGTCCCTCTGGCGAGCCACGTTTGCATACCTGCTGGTTCACGCTCGTATCTCATTGACCAGAAACTTGAAAATTGGGATCGAATGACTCGCCGTCAACGATCGAATCTNGTCTTTTTATTCCATTGGTAATCTGGCGTTCCTCGAACGCGATAAGTCGGTCCGATATCGCGAGGAGTAAAGCATGGATTTCGTCGGCCTTTCTCCGGAGAAGAAAACACGATATTACCGCCGCCTTTGACGGCCCACGAATTTCCTCGTCTTAAGGATAATCCAGCTTTTTTTTCCTACGACCAACCTCGTCCCCTAGGGATCGCGTTCTTATGTGTCCGTGGTTAATAAGTTCTACGACGAAAGAAAAATTTTCCGTCGAAGCTTTTTTTTTCCAGCTTAATCGTCGCGACAAGTAGCAGACTTTGAGAGGAACTTTTAAATTTCTGACTGAACGAAAGGGTCGAACGATACGTAAAACAGAACTGTGATTATTCGTAACTTGTTGGGTGTCGAGTATTAATTACGTATGCGCAGTGTAATGGATTTCCATTAAATTCTATTCTAAATCCGATTAGCCGGCAATTCCAAGAGCGCTGAAATTTACTCGATCGATGGTAAACCGATTGAATTCGTTTCATCGTTTCGGTAGAAGATACAATCAAGGAGGATGTATTCCGTGTTCTTAGTAGGAATTCCCTCGGTGAAAAGGAGCATCGATGGTAACCAGCTGTCGTGGAAGATGTAACGAGCCTGTCGACGCGTAGAATTGCTAAACTAATGACCAGGTTGCGGGACGGGTATTAATTATTGGGGTCCAGTTGAAGTGGGTGTCGTTGGTCCCTCTGGCGAGCCACGTTTGCATACCTGCTGGTTCACGCTCGTATCTCATTGACCAGAAACTTGAAAATTGGGATCGAATGACTCGCCGTCAACGATCGAATCTATGCCAATTGGAACGAAAAGTTTGATTCGTTGCTCGGAAACTTTTTTCCACGAGTTTTCAAGTTGCTCGACGAGAAAAGTGGGAAACGATACAACCAGGAGGAAGAGATATCGGATCGAGGATGAAAGGTTATTAGAAGAAGGATGCGAGTGCTCGGTCATGTTGACGCGAGATTCGTTTAAATTACTAATTTCCGTACAATTTGACGCGAGACCGGCGAGAAGCTTAAATGAACAGGGAGCACTGAATAACCGGTTAACTACGTTTCTGATAGTTCGCTGGAACTATGACGATATCCGGGCAACGCTTAACCGCTCCCATTTGTTCGTCGACAAATTCGCGGAGACGCGTAAATACACGTAAATCTAAGCGAGCCGCGCGTGCAAGCCTCGTCTATGATAATGTAAACGGTTCGTATATGGTTTCACCGACACACACAACCATCAGGGCTCGGTTGATTGACGTGCGTGCGAGGGGAAGTAGACGGCGCTGGTTTGCTTTGCCGGTATTCCGCACCGTAACGCCAGCCATGTAAATTGTTCTTCGTGACTGTCGGGGCTAAAGCCACACCATCGGACGTCCTAACGAGGATCCACAACTGTTTCAAGGCAAACGCGCCCCGTTTTCCATTCCTCTCGGATCGAAGAGCCGGTAAACCGTAAGTCGGTTGTTTTCTTCCCTCTCCTTTTTTTTATAGGAATGTTGCTATAATACTTTTTACGAAGCGTTTAAATTTGATGGTTGAAGAATAACGAGCTAATAAGAAACGTTTATCGGACGACGTAGACGATCGGATAAAATCGAATAACCATTAACGTTCGAATGGCAGGATATAAAGATTCGAAATCGAGAAAACTGGAGCATTGTTCGATTCTTACGGTCGAAGATCACCATATTATTCTCTGACCAGAGGAAAGAAAGGAAAGAAAAGGTCGAATTGAATTCGAGGTTGAATCGAGTGTAGAGTCGAGTAGAGTGGAATCGAGTCGCGTTACGATTTACTCCAATAGCTGTATTCCGGGTGATTGGGCGCGATTATTCCCGTTTTGGGAGCTCCAGTTTGCCTTGGCAAGCAAGTATTGGCTGGCAAAATGGTCAGCGTGGTTGCGTTCGAATCGGCCCGCGCGCGGTTTATTGACCCAGCCGGTTAAGTGCTCGTCCTGATTAGCAGAAGTTTCCAATATCGTATCTAGAATTAACCCTCCCTAATAGGGGCAAACTAACAAGCGGCTGGATAGGTTGCGCGAATAAATACACGACAATGCGTTGATTAGGGCCCATTAATCGGACGCGTTGCCCGATGCCTCTGCTTCTTCGCGCCTCGCCAATTGCATCGTTTCTCGCTCCAGTAATTTTTCATACACCGGCGAGAATTGGAACGCGATCCGTCCCGCGCGAAACGCAGCCAGCTTCGAAGCGTCCAACGGAGTTAAACTGCTAACAATATGCGGTCGGATAACGCGACTAATAGCACACTCGATAAATTATCGAAATTACCGAATCCTCTAACTCTGGCGAACAGCTGCAGAAAGTATGGGTCGAGCGTTCCAACGAGGAAGAACTGGATGGCCCAGCGAATAGAGAGAAAGGAATGGTTAATCGTGATTCGGGACGATTCCAAATGGATTCGAAGGTAATTTGAATAATTGTCAAATGCCGCGTGCCGTGACGACAGTCGGTCGGTACCATGTACTTTCTTGGTTCGCGTCTCGAGTCTCGTTCGTTGTCCTGTTCGACGACCTGTACCGGTAGCCCCGTCGTTCCTCCTGCCTCGTGCTTCCCGTGGCATTTCAAAATCAATTTGTCATCCGTGTAGCCGCGTTTCGCGCTGCTCTCCATTCCCTTCAATTTGGCTTGTAAATGACGTCGGAATATATTTCGCTGAGCCGTGGAAGCCTGGTTTTCTCGTGGTTCGGCCCAATCTTTGTCCCGAATGNGCTCCAGTAATTTTTCATACACCGGCGAGAATTGGAACGCGATCCGTCCCGCGCGAAACGCAGCCAACTTCGAAGCGTCCAACGGAGTTAAACTGCTAACAATATGCGGTCGGATAACGCGACTAATAGCACACTCGATAAATTATCGAAATTACCGAATCCTCTAACTCTGGCGAACAGCTGCAGAAAGTATGGGTCGAGCGTTCCAACGAGGAAGAACTGGATGGCCCAGCGAATAGAGAGAAAGGAATGGTTAATCGTGATTCGGGACGATTCCAAATGGATTCGAAGGTAATTTGAATAATTGTCAAATGCCGCGTGCCGTGACGACAGTCGGTCGGTACCATGTACTTTCTTGGTTCGCGTCTCGAGTCTCGTTCGTTGTCCTGTTCGACGACCTGTACCGGTAGCCCCGTCGTTCCTCCTGCCTCGTGCTTCCCGTGGCATTTCAAAATCAATTTGTCATCCGTGTAGCCGCGTTTCGCGCTGCTCTCCATTCCCTTCAATTTGGCTTGTAAATGACGTCGGAATATATTTCGCTGAGCCGTGGAAGCCTGGTTTTCTCGTGGTTCGGCCCAATCTTTGTCCCGAATGCCGGCGAGAGTTGAACGCGTCTATCCGTTCGAGTATCGGCCTTGGTATCGAAGCTGAAAAAGGAAGAGGAATCCTTCGCGGACGTGGCGAACGTGGCGAGCGTGCCGAGTTTCCATCCCGCGGGATTTCAATCCTCGAGCCAACGATATCGCTGTCTGGTCCGTCAAGTCAGACCCGCGAAACTTTCGAATTCTTAAGGAAATAGCCTCGGGGTCAGCACAGGAACAACTACTTCCGGCGCGAACTTTCCTCGCGATGGACCTCCCTCCTTCGTCCCTGTGCTCCTCTAGGCTTAATGAGAAGCCGGAAATACCTCCGAAGCTCCGCGACCGTTGCATTTCCGTTTCCTCCTTGCCAATGGAAATTACTTCCCAGCTGAAGATTTTGTTTCGAATGCAGCGTTTCTTCGTTGTGCCACTTTCCAAGACTAAAATTAACTCGCCAGAGCGTTAAATTTTCAATACTTTTTTTCGGTTTCCACCGTCCAGTGTTCGTTGCGATACATGCGATCGAGATAAATCTTTGTTTCCCGCTCGGTAATCTTAATAAATGGAAAATAAAACTATTTGGTTGGGCGATCAACTAACCGCAGTCTTGTCCTGAATTATCACAGATAATAAATGCAAAAAAAGTAAAGTTTCGATCGTTCCTTTATTCCGACGAAAACAATCGCTTTTTATAGCGTATCTTAACAACCAGATCTTCGTCCCTAGAAATAGGGGTCCACGAATCGGCGGATGTAAAAGCGGGCTTAATTACCGTAAGATAGTATTCCGGTTCCTCTAGTTATTAATTTTAACTACCGGCCGTCATATATCTCGTGCTCGACGAAGCAACCCTTCATTGTTACTATTCGCGAGCAACGATAAATCGCGCTCTCGTTGCGTCAGACCTAGCGCAAGCAATTCTCCCTCTGTTCTATTCGTGTTCTCGGGAATTAAAAGCTAGACGACTTTTATTCCAGACCCACGGACCGTCTGCGCTTGCTCGTTTCTTCCTCGTGCTTGTTCCTCGACGCGACGCCGAAGATAATCTCGTTATTACGGAAAACCGTCGGAAAGCCCGCGACGCGCTTTCATGTCGACTAAAATAGGTGGCATCGTAGTAACTAGAGCATCGCATCCTCTTGCATTAAATTAGTCTCCTCTGTGTTCTCTTCCTGCTCTCCAGCCCTTCTTGCTTTTCCTGTTGGTTGGTAGATCGAGCGGACTACTCTCGCGTTTCTCCCTTTTTCTTCGCGTTTGTCGTTGAATCTCGTCTAAAGCATTCGATCCTGACTCAACCGGATGCTTCCTAGTAATTTCATTCGGCTGACTACCGGACGCCCCAGTCAGGCGTCATTCAAATTCGATGGTTTTGGGAAGTCGAAGTCAAGGAAGTCAAGGAAGTCAAGGAAGTCAAGGAAGTTAAGGAAGTCGAGGAAGTGAAAGAAGTCTAGGAAGTTCGAAGCGTTAAAAATGCTCGAATACGTTAGGGCGACGTTGTCAAAATTAACGATGCCGCTCAGAATTCGTGGACGGCTTTGCATACGAATTTCTTGGAAGCGATGAGAACGCTTGCTCTTGCTCGGTCAAACGCTGACGCCAGCACGCGTTCCATCAATTACGGAAGGACAAGGCAACCGTATCTCGTTACAAACGCCCGAGTTCCATGGACCATCCCGACGAATGATCGGGATCGATCGTTACCCTCCATCGGGCCATAATCGTTACTTTCGGACGAAACGCCAAAATGTCCGACATTAATTGCGGAACACGGAGGTTCCGGTGCGACGATATGTCTTCGTGGTCCGATTGGGTCGATTCCAACGCGAATCGGAGGTTGTTTTAGAGGAGATCGAAGCAGAAGAAGGATAACGGTGATACGAATGGAGATACGCCCAAAGCCATACATCATTTTTCAGCGAGAACCCGTGCGACTGCTTCGTAACGTCGATCTCGTCGATCACTGTGGCGCGACGCACTCTTTGCAGAGGTGGGAAAAGCATCTCCCTCTTGTCTCGAGGAAGCCGCTCCGTTCTATCGCAGTGATTCCCAATGTCATCTCCCGTGACCTACCCATCTTCGGAGAAACCTTTCAAGCCTTAAAATGTAACATTCGTCTTTGTAAGTTTTCAAAAGTCGAGCATGGACCAAGAATACTTCCACCGCCCAAGATCCTTGTACGGAGATAACCATGGTTTCCCTTTCGCGAAAGGAATCGCACACGAGACGACGCAAAAAGTACGCGTCTACGAGGCTCCGCGTTGAGGGTGAAAGACGACAGGACGAGGGCGAAGAAGAGAACGCTGCTCCTTTCATCCCAGCTTCCACCAGTGTTTACGAAATATCTCGCAGACGAGATCGATCGAGTCGGGCGCCAGGAAGACGCGACGCGAATCAAACGAACCGTACCAACTGGTCGTAACACGGGTTTTAATTTCCCGTCTTGTCTCCCCTATTTTTCCACGATCACACCCTTCGTCCGTCCATTCGAGTCAGTCAGTGTCAACGAGACGAAGAGAACCTTTGTCCGCTCTAGAGCCATTACTTCCCCTCCTCTGGAACAGCGTCGTCGTTAATTAGTACTCCAAGGAGCGGAATGTGTGTCGTAATTAAAACTTTGATCTTTGCGAGAACGAAGACGATTTCCTGGCTAACTTCTCTTTGAAGATTTTCATTTAAACTCGAAAGATTTTGTTTGTTCGGGCATTGTTTCATCTTCTTGGTTCATCAGAGAGTTGTTTTCACGCGGTAGGTTTGCTCGAAAAGCAAGCTCGATTGCGCAAGGATGTGTCGCAGATCGGGATAGGATCGCGTTAAAAATTGGCTAACGCCAACAATTGCGCGGTTTGCGAAAGCTGCGTTTGGTTGTTGATTTTTTCTTTTTTCTTTTTTCTTTTTTTTTTTTTTTTGTCGGTAATCCTCTTATACCACGAATACACGGCGCGCGTTAAATCACACCTATAACGATATTTCTTTGCACGCTGAAAATGGTAATAGGAGCCGGGGTGGCGGTATCTCGCGCGTGAAAACTCTATTCTATCCAACTCGGCCTATATTTCGACGATTTCGTTCAACCAGGGGCTTCGGGAATAATTTAACGATGCGTTGCCCTTTCACGGCTCAAACAAAGGGGGTTGTCTAATATTTTGTGTGTCGTTTGTTTCTCGTTTTCCACCAGCTCGCTCGCACGATCTGCTCGCAGTGTTTGTCGTAGAAAATCGTTGCGAAATACGATATAGGTTCGGTTCAGGAAAAAAGCTCGTTCGAGTATAAAGGCACAGGGAAAAAATTGATTAAACCAAGCCTGGTCCTGGAAGTGTCGGCTCTACCCCATTTTCCCGGTGTACAATAATCGGGGGCGTAAAAAGGAAGGGGAACGAAAGTTTCGATGAAATTCTTTCACTTGGGGGCAGAAAACAATAGCAGCATCCTTAGCAAGTCGTGGACTCGTAAGCCGTAACGAAAACTTCGAGCTTCGATCGATCAAGGGGTGGAAAAACCGGCGAACTGGTACTGGATGTCACTAGCGACGCGCTCGAACGCACCTCGGATAAACAACCGTGCGATAAATCTTCGCTGGTTTCCGCTCTGCTCGTGGACGCCTACCTCGAGAAGATGCCTAGAAGAGAGGTTAGAGAAGGCGCGAGGGTTGCTTGCGACCCGCTACGAGGCAATTAAAAACTAGGGCTCGCCTCGAGAGGGCTTGTTACGGCCACCGCTCCACATTTATCATTTTTTTGCTGGACCCTCGAAGCCTGCGAGTATAGCACTTACGCGGACCTTGAACGCTTCGTGCTTACCGGTGGTTGAATTTCATTGTTTCTCTTTGATCCGAACTATCGACGCTGATAAATAGCTAAGATACTTTTTCTTCTTCTTCTTCTTCTTCTTCTTCTGCTTCTTTTCTTTTCTTTTCTTTTAAACAAACGCGTAAAGTGTTTATCCGAGATTGGAATTTGGTTGCATAGATTTTTAGTAAGAGGATCTTTAATTTTGATCGTGATGTAAATTCGTAGCCATTGCCAACTAGACGGTCGCCTATTCGCGAAAACACCTCGGAAACTTTAATCGCGTTAGAGCGCGGGGCGACGGTGGGAAGTTTTGATTGCGAGGAGAACGACTCTGGCTTCGAATGCAAACTATTGCGAGTCTTAATGAAATCTGTAAGCGGGCGCGAGATATGCAGATGTTACAATCAAGGGCCGGTAGGACTGGCAATACGTCGAAGACGTAATCAAGGGAGCTTAGTTAATCAGACGTAATGTAGTCACCAAATAGAGATAAGTCAAAGCAAACGGTGAGCATCCATCTACGATGCAATATTAAGACGATACGGACCCAGGGTGCGGCTCGAGGCGGGGATAAATGAAACATAGACGTAAATTTTGCCTAATGACGGAGCTCGTCAGGACTTGCTGCTGTGCGGCAGATTGAATTCGAGCACTGTCGTATCTCTCTAACTAAAGAGATGCGTTTAAATCTTCGCCACGGCAACGACGTCGAAACGCGTTTCATCGTCAATGGAGATGAATCGAAATTGTAAAGATTTCGATGCAACTTTATAGGTGTTCGGTTCAGTGTTTCGCGTTAAGATAGAAATATTTATTTCGTAGGTATCGCGATTAGTTGTTCGGTTCGTTTTTATCAAGCTGCGAAACGTTTCGATCAAACTGGAATACGCATTGTGGCTCACGTTTCGACCGTGAAACCCGAAAACCGACGCGACGTCTTCGCGGGTATTCGTATCGGTAAACCGGTCGGGATAGATTTAACCGTGAGATAATTAGAAATACCAGGCTGACTGGAATCGCACACAATTGCTGTTACGGATAATCCGACCATCCGTTGTTGCGCATCCAGAAGCCGAGACAAACTCGATACATTACCGAACGCGATGTATACGCAATCGAGCAGGAGACAAGACAAAGCCGGCCGAATATACTCGAGCCGGCCAGCTCGACGGAAACGTGTGGCATTAGTTCTAGAGCACAATTTCCTCTCCGAGAGGATAATTGCGCTGCTTTTGCGGTGATAAACCCTGCGTGCTTCTCGATTCTCCCTCAGCGTGGACCCTTCTTTACGAATCCATAAGCTAACTACGAACATCGATTTTCTATATTCCAAGTTCGTTTTATCAGAAACAACCGAGGCAGAAGCGAAGGATCTATAAAATCATTGTCAAAGGTTACGATCGTGCGACGAACATTAATTCCCCAGTGTATGTACGTTTGGACGGACAGAAGGAGACCCGATGCATTAGCAGGGGTCGAGGGCTGGTTCGTTTACTACACAAGACGAACCACAACAGCGAACAGCGAACAGCGAACAGCGAACAGCGAACAGCGAACAGCGAACAGCCAGCGCTTGAACGTACCAAATCGACGGAAGCACGTGACGTCGACCCAGTTACAATTCCCTTCGTGCAGGTAATCCCGAGGATCTCGCGAGGAGACAACCGGGGAAGGTCCTTTCCGGACGTCGGGGATGGTGGTTCGTGGGACCGCCTACGACAAGGCGCGTTATCGAGCACGAGGACCGGAGCCGTTTCGCATCGTGAAACGGAACGCACGTCGGGCTAACAAGCTCCTCTATTAACGGTACGTTAGACGTGACACGTTACGCGAATTTCGAAACACCGATCCGAAACTGTTACCCCCACTGCGTCTTACCGAACTACCCGACGCCGGTCACCCTTTGAGCGCTCTCCTTGATGGACGCGCAGACCCTTAGCTGCTTCGGCTTTCACCAAAATTGCCCTTTGTGGCACAGATTTCGAGCGGTTTGTACGCGACAACCCTGTTCGAATATCAAATTTTCCGAGAAGAAGCGCTCCGTTGAACTGGGTAATTGAAACTGTAGTTCGTCGGAGAAGGACCCAATTTCAAATTGTGATGCAGCGAGGTTTTAATTGGAGGGTCGCGTATGCATATAGAAAAAGATGGCAAGATACGATTCGGTGGGTCGGACTCGAAGCGAGTGCTTCTAGTTCCTTGTAATCGTTTGGATTTTTCATCGTACAAATTCTAATCGTCAATTCTAATCAGGAATTAAACCGACGTAGCGATAATAATCCTCGTTTCTTCGTTGACGAACCTTAAATACAAAAGTATCTTAGTCCAAGGTAATACTCCGGAGCTTAATTTAACTTAAGAAGACTTACTTACTCGCGTTTAAGTCAACCAAGTATTCGACTCCTGAAACTTCCTCGAGATCACCCTCCTTCGCCCTCCTGCACCAGTCACTCAAGCGCGTTGGCACCTGGTTCCAGTTTAACGCGCGTTGCTCAAAGTTAATACCAGACCAGAAAACACTGCCGTGCGTGTGAGCGTTGGCGAACGTGGAAGAGAACGGAATCATCGTGAACGACGAAGAGCGAAAACAAGAGACACAGAAACGGCGTTTCGTGTCGGTCTGGACTCTGGCATACAAACCATTTCCAGGGACGTGACACGAGGAGGACACGAGGAGGACGCGACAACGACGCGGGGATACCAGCCGTGGGGTCGACGCGGCTCGTTACTAACGACCGAGCCACCGGGATATACCTGTCGGACAGTGCGTCGCGCGTCTAATTGCTGGAAAATACGGCGGAGACGTTGCCACGCGAAACGGATGTCCAGCGACGACGAGCGTCGACGAGCGTCGACGTCGACCGACCAGGAATAGGCGCGTCGTGAATAGTGCTCGCGTAGAATCGGTCGGCATTTCCTTCTCTCTTCCGCTCCGTGTGCGTGCTCGTGAAATAGCGCCGCGTCGGGGAATTTCATAAGGGATCCACGATGAACGGTTACGCGGTGTCCCTTATTAAAGCCCGTTAATTACTCCAGTAGCTTCGGTTGTGTCGAATTCGTCGGTTTCCTCGACTGAACTGTGACCGATATTAACGACGGGAAATTTGAATACATTATTTCGGAAAGTTTGTTAATCGTGGCGCGTAGTTGTCCGAAATTAGGTAGGAATGTCGCCGTGCATGCTTCTCCCCTGGAGTTGGGTGATACGATTGTATTTCGAGGCGATCGTTTCAACGGCTACGTTGTCGAATATTTCCAGAGCACGCTTTGAAATATCGCCAAACATTAGTACCGCTCCGCGGTGCAAAGGTTCCACGAGCGAGATACGCGAAGCTTTCAGCTGTCAGCCGCGAGAACATATATCCAAGGAGTTTGAATTTTATTGCGATAGTATCTAAGTATGGTGGTAGGTAGAGGACTGGTGGAATCGAAAATGAGACGTACGCTGCGCGTAATAACTCTAACTGCATAAGCCACGGTGCTCGACTAAACTTCTGTTGAATTTCAACATTCAACGCGACTCGACGTTTCTCCCGCCAAGGAAATCGGTTTATCCTGGAAATCTACCTTCGGTTTCCATTAACGGGTGGCCGCGTTTTCCAGTGCGTCGATCGTCCGCGATACATTAGCCGCGTATGTAAACTTTCCGTGCCTATCAAAGCGCGTTTAACATAAACCATAAATTTCGAAGCACCGTTTCGTTTTTTCAGCAAAGTCAAACACTTGTCTCTCTACTCGGATCACTGGATGAAACAACCTTACCACACTGGCCACTGCAATTAGTCCTTTACACGGTTCTGTCATTTGGATGGTTCAACTTTTTATATATCTCCCAGCAATAGGTTTTATCCAAAGATTTCCCATAAAAGCAACATCTGGAAAGCAACAGACGCCGGTTGCAGCCGGTGGCGTTTCTCGCGTGGATGTGCACCATTCAGAGCTTTCGTGGCTTTGATGGGTCTCAGACCGCCCTTTTCCTGTAGTCACCCTCTCGCATCCTCTCGCACCCTCTCGACCCCAATGGAAGAAGCTTTTCCTCTAAAAAGCCACACCATCCGCGTTTTTATTCCCCTCCCAGTCAGCCCTTGTCCTCGCGGGACCTTCTCCGTTTCACAAGTGCCGCCTCCGAGGTGTCTACGTTTCGCGTCTCGATTCTCGACCGTTCAGAATTTCTTTCTCCGTCTTCGACCATGTTTTCCCTTCTCTTGGCCCGATATCGACTATCCTTCGCCTCTGCGGCACTCGATACGCGCGAAACAATCCTTAAGAAAACTTTGTCCTGGAATCGCGTTAGATCTAGAGGGTAAAAGAGGACATCTCGGATATTCGAGTTTCAAAGATGCAAGTTTTTCTCCGTAAGCCAACCCGAAGCGTTCGACGATATCGTATCGAACGAATAAAAAACCATTATTGGCCGTTAAATGGAATTTTCACTTGCTGCTGGAAAAAAGGGAGTATCGATGGGAAAAGGGGTAAAGCACGAAAAACACAATGGCGCGCTGGCATCTCTTATCGGCAGCGCGAACAGCGCTGCACGGCATCGGCAATTGTGGCTCGATGTTTGCTCTTTTCGACCAAGTACCATTGGTTACATTTGTATACGAATCGCGGCCCAAAGGCTGATCATTGAGAGTGCTTCGAGGGAAACCGCCAATCAGCGGAGGGAGTGGAGAGACCGCTTTGCACGGATTGCTTTGAAAGAAGAAAGAAGAAAAAAAACAAAAAAAGAAAAAAACGCCAAACCAGAAATTATGCTTAGAAATTCGCGCGTGCTTTGATTTTTGAACCGAAGGATCGCTCGATTCCAAAATTACTCGAGATGCGCTTCAACTGGAGCTTTCTTTCCGTCGAAAAGACGAGGGTTAAAGTTCTTTCTACTTGTGAAACAAACACGAACGTTTGCTCAAAGTTTGGAACAGTGACACATTGTCGGCTATCAACGATAGAATTACCCGGCATTGATTAATTCACGTCTGTCCACTTAACGGGGCGAACGCGATTCGATCAATTATACGAAAGGACGTTCGAGTGGTCGTTTCCTCGTTTCCTCGTTTCCTCGTTTACTCGTTTACTCGTTTTGCGAGGTGAACGAGGAAGCGAGCTAACTAATTACCGGTCCGTAGACCGTGGAACTTTTCGTTCACCGGAAGATCAACGTTCCACCGATCGAGATACAGAGAATCTAGCCCGACTACTTGGGAAAATCGAATCAACTAACTGCAAAAACTTTCTCCTCGGATCTTGACTTGGAAACTATCGAACAGATCGCTACCCAAGTTGCAAAGGTCGTATCGAACGACTAGCATTTTCGAGAACGAAGGTTTCGCGAAACGGACATTCGGACCAGAGGGTTCGTCCCACCGTGTTTATAATTAAATTCCTGATTAGTCCGTGATTATCCACTTAGCCAGAGATTCGTCGAGGCTCCTCGAGCTGGTCCAGGAACGCGGCTAGGGAATCCGGTGCAAATAAATCTGTGCAATCGATCGAATCGACCGATATCGATCCCCGAATGCAGCTTAAGACGCTTAGAGAGAGCTTGCGAATCCGTTTGCGTCGGCCACGCCGTGTTCCAAGCGGCCGTGCACCGGCCCAATTGGCATTCATTGGCGCCAATTTATCTTGGCAGACGCGGGGCGTGGTCCGAACTTAAGCGCGCTCGCTTAATTGTACGCCGGTACTAATTAAGCGACGACGAGTCCACCGAGAAGCAAAACGAGACGCGCGACCGGCAAAAGAGAGACGGAGAGACGTCTGTTACGCGCCTCTAGAATCCTTGGAATCGTTTTCGTCCTTTTCTTTTTCGCTACAGAATCTCCGAAGGGGTTGGAGTCGTCGGGTATACCGTAAAAGGTATCTAGTAGAGAAGGAGAGGCTTGGCTGAGCGAAATCGAAACTCGATGAAATACGATCAAACCCTTATTGGGTGCTTCGAAAGGGAAGATAAACACCGGCCGCGCGTGATCTTACTTTACTCCTATTTTTCCGAACGCTTCGACTTGGCCGTTGAATCGGTACAAATTTATGAGTAACAGCCGGATCGTCGTCGATTCGTAACGAAAAGAGCAGTAGCCGTTGTTCATAATTCCCCGCAATTCGATCTGCTTTACCACAGCTACTGGATCCTTTCAGCGACGTCGAACGGACGATCAAAGATCCTCGAAGCTCCCACAGAGGAAGCCTCGATCGCCGCCCAATGAAAGGAAAGTTACCGTTGCGTTCCTCCATCAATTACTTAAACTAGATTACTTTGACGATCCGGTCGTATCGATCTAACGGCATTGCCACTGTTTGCCTTTCTGAAACGAAACTGCCAATTCACAGTTGCCGGTCTCGATCGCCATTCGAAATACCTGACCAATACGCAATCCTACGAACAAGCTTGCATCCGATATTTTCTTCTCGATAACCACGCTAGCTTCGAGAAGCTTTCCTTTGATCGCGGAAACCTCGTTGGCACCTCGCGCGAATTTCATTACCGTTACGGTAGAAATAGAGACAGCCGAGCAGTTTGGTGTATCGAATGGATATCGATTGCAGCCTGTTTCCTGGCAATAACAAAGCAGGAGACACGGTTCAAGAGAGAGCATCGCCGGTGCCGTGCATCGGCCACGGACAAGTGCAGGAACAGAGGAGCTCTTCGGATCGGAAGCTAAGTATAGCGAACGGGCCGATCGTGTCCGCGTCACTGTTAATTAAATCCAGCCCGGTGATTCAGGAGGGACGACCTTTCGCTGGGAGAACAAGCCGTTTGTGTACGCCGGTTCCTCGTTCATTGCTTTCAGGTGCCGTTGGCAGAGTCGATGAGGTTTGCCAGCGGCCGGGCACGCGTGGAATAATTGCTTTATGTCCGTTCGCCGATCGATACCGACCGCGGAACAACCGAATTTCTCATTACACGCCGTCGGCTGAAACGTCGATACATCCGGGACACTACGGATTTACGTTGACAGTTTACCTACGGGCCGCCCGTTTCGGGACCCTGTAACTGACTCCGAAATCGTTTTCGTTCGCGGACCACGAGCAACCCTGCGAAACCATCTTTCCTCGATATAGGATGTGTCTACGTCCATTTTTTCAACCGTTTAAACGCGAGTAAACACCTATAAAAGCGATCGATCGATGGAAGAAAATTTGTTACGGTCATCGTGTGAAACGCAGCAGCGAAACTCAGAAAAGTTAGATCGCGATCGATCGATGAGCGCAATTACGAGCTCGCGAAAGTAACTGGATGCTATTCGACGGAACACGGTTACACGGGACGGCAATAAATTTAAACGAGACGGGAAGCGTCCCCTGCGATCTTTTATCCGAGCTGGATTTAATTTGACGCGTTTGCGAGTCGCGTGACAGCGGAATTATTAAAACGCGCAAAACGCGCAAAACGCGCCGGCACGTGGAACGCGACCAGTCTCCGAGAATTCCGCGCATACCTTTCTGATTATGACTCAATTATACCTTCATCGGTGAACGGGTGCCCGATTCTAGAGCCGTCGAAAGAAAAATCCCTGGTGAAATTCTCTGCAACTTCTGCTTCTTCCAAATCAGCTTTCGAATCATCCACGGTATAATTGCTGGCTTTATTGATTCGAGAGTTAATCAAATTTAATCCCTTTTGTTTCACCCAGAGAATTCTTAAATTCTTCGATATTTCATGCGGGGGTTAAATTTTTCATTCGAGCAGAGCTCCTTCTTCAAACACTTTACCCAACTCCTTATTTACTTTATACTCGTTCTCCGGCTGCACGTTCTGTATCGTTATTATTACCGCCCTCCAACTTCATTCTGCTTTCTATTATTGCGTTATCTTCACGAGCAGCCGAGAGCAATCCTGGCGAGATAAAGAAACAAAGAGAGAAGAGCGTTTATTCGAGCTTCCCAATCAAGCGAACGGAAAGCATCGTCGAGAAATTCTCAAACAATGCTCGTCTGGTTTCCAATTAGCGATGGTTCGGAACGTTAAAAGTTCAAGTCAGGTAAAGAACGATGGAACTGGCCTTGGAACGTACGATAAATCGTGGGCAACTCGGTGGCAGAGGTGATCGAACGGCGATTTAAAATAGCCCTAGCTATTGGTATCTGGAAACGACGACCTTGGAAAGGGCAAAAATTCCACGTCGCCAAAATAAAGCGGTAGAAACAACACGAACTCGCGGCCCACCCGTAAGAGGGTCGGAATCCCGGTGCTGATTCGCGTGAGAATCCTTCGAGAATAAACAAATCAATTCTGGTCCGGGACACGTTTATGCCCTCGATCGTAAATTATCATTAAGGTGATTGCCTGCCTCGATACACGGACGCTGGGGCGGCGTGAGCATACGGGAAGCCGAGTAATCCAGTAAACGCACAGCACACGCATCCGAGTGCCGCGACGAGAATCGCTTCTACGCACCTCTCGCGTCCGGGGATTCACGTTCCACGCTCGAACGCCATCGATCGACTAAATCTTTCGTCTTACTCAACTACTAAGCAGATGCTTCGACCGATCGACCTTGTATCCGCAGAATGTTTATAGAAATCGTACCTCTTTTTCCTTTGTATTCTGGATAGCTTCCCGCTGCTTCTTTTCCGGAGAAACGAAATTACGAGCGCTCTATGATTTATGAGGGACCAGGAATGTTGATCCGGTGATGTTAGACACGAGCGAAATGGGTTCAGCCTGGCGATGAATCCTTGAAAAATACTCCCGTGGTACTATTTCGAATTTAAACAGAAGCCCGACGAGGGAGAGAACGTAACTCATCGCTCTGCTGGCGGTTTTCGATACGCGAACGAGATCGACCGCGGTCGAGGGACATCTCATTTCCGTGCGCTTTGAAAAATGGTTCGCGACTTCCGCGCGCCAACCGATGGGACACGCCACTCCTAGTGAAAACAGAAGCACCATGACAGACGCTATGGAAACGTCGACCGCGCCACTTTGTGGCTTATTCTTTCTCAGAGGATTACGGTGCTTCGTACGCTAGCTCCGAGGACGTTTCGTGCTCCTTCAACCCGATGTTCCTGTTCGTAGAAAATTCTAAAATAGTTCCCTGTTTTTGGAGCCAGCGGACTGTCCTAACGCAGTGGCTTAAAGTACAATTACGACAGGATATTTTGTTGGTTTCGAAAAATAGCTCTCGGCGAAACTGCTAAAACATTTACAGGTTCGGTCATTCGCAATTTCATTCCGGATAGCCAAATCGGAACTACGCTTTTGTGGTTCTAATTTAAATGCTAATAAATCGTATTACAGGACGCGTTTTAATAGCTCCATAGTGATTCCGGCCGATTTGTAACAGGACGCGTATCTTCGCCGGACGGTATCGACCTTGTAGCCGATATTTCGTTCCGTTTGGACGGAATAATCGAGAGAACTACCCTTTAACCGAACAGAGCTGGAAAATCGGTCGTGCCGAATTCAATATTCGTCATTCCGCGATCGACGCGCCGAATTTTCCGCGATCGGTTGAAATTTTTTTATTTCGAGCCAAGCGACTCTGTCGCATCTGCCAATACCAAACGCTCTGTGTAATTCGAATCGCTTTTATTACGCGGTCACTGTCCCGGCACTGCGAATCGCTCTCCACGAAAATGTAAAAACTATGAAGAGAAAGAGGGATCCTCGAATACCGACTTCCATCTTTTTTCTTCCTCCGTTCTCGTTCGATTTCTGTGGCGTCGTCCTTTCAAAGAACCTCGAGATCGTTCAACAATCGTGGCGCGTCTTCCACCTTCTACACCGCCCGTTACCGATGATTCAATTTCAACGATGTCCCATCAAAATGTATCCCTATACACGGAAGCTCTAGATTCTAGACGGTAGCGCAAAAAAGCTGCAAGTACCGGGAACGAGAAGCTTCGTCTAACTGCTCGTATGAAAGCGTTATCAATCTTGGCCGTTGGTTGTTTACGACAAGCGATCGAGAGGTTTCGATTTGGCGAAACTCCAACGGGCGTATGAATACCGGAACAGCCGCGAAGTCGACGAGGATTCGATTGTAATCGATGGATCCGTGCGAATAACGATAGCCGCTAAGAGAAAATGTTCATTTGACGAGCAATAGGAGCAGAGAAAGAGAAAGGGAAAAATGCGACACGTTCCACTCCCGTAAATCAATGTTACTCGCTGTATCATGGCTAGCTGCAATTAAAACGGTCGATCAATTAAAATATGCTTTGGTCGCGTACAAGTAAACAAAATGCACGAGCCAGCCGCGACTCCGTTTATAATGCTTTTTTACAGCCGATTCGTATTCGTTATCGCTCTAAAACATTCTCTGCCCATGAATGGGTGTGTGCGGTATTTAAATGTTTGGGACGATTTTTATACGAGTGTCGTTTTTTTTTTTTTTTTTTTTTTTT